>MVJL01005351.1:0-12933 GCA_002156465.1 Macrocentrus cingulum
GGTAGCCTGCACACAGTTGATCGTATATTTCTTGGGGCTTGATAAACCCAGGGTAGGGAGAATTAGCTAACGTGAATATTTCCCATAGTACTACTCCAAAGGACCATACATCTGACTTAACAGTAAATATGTTTTGTCGCAAAGATTCAATAGCCATCCACTTTAGAGGTAACGGGGTGTCGTCTTCTTTATGATAGTAATTAGTGTGATAGAGCTTTTTCGCTAGCCCAAAATCACATATTTTCACAACGTTATTATCACACAGCAGAATATTTCGAGCTGCAAGGTCTCCATGGATGACCTTAAGTGAAAAATGATAAATTACTGCTTTAAATTCTCCAGGACACAATGAGTATTAACCAAGTCATGTCCAAAAACTTGAATCAATGATGGTTTCAACATTTTGGTCGAGCTTGATCAAAAGTATTCTTTAAGGCTCGCAAAACCACTAATTTTCAAAACATGTGAAATATTTACCTTTTTACTGCTCACATATTGCATGCCTAAGGCTACCTGATACGCCCAGATCAGCAAATCCTCGGTCAAGATAATTTCGGTGTCGTAGTCTCTGTGCAGATTTGGTGGACAGTCTGGATCTATCATTACCGTTCTCGCTGCATCTGATCTTTTATTGCCTCGTGAAGCAGTTGCGGACGGCGAGAGATATGATAAGGCATAGTTCCGTCTATTGAATGAGAAATTACCGTTCTCGCTGCATCTGATCTTTTATTGCCTCGTGAAGCAGTTGCGGACGGCGAGAGATATGATAAGGCATAGTTCCGTCTATTGAATGAGAAAAAGAAATTACTATGCGCTTCAAGGTGAAAATGATAAATTACCCAGATCAGCAAATCCTCGGTCAAGATAATTTCGGTGTCGTAGTCTCTGTGCAGATTTGGTGGACAGTCTGGATCTATTATTACCGTTCTCGCTGCATCTGATCTTTTATTGCCTCGTGAAGCAGTTGCGGACGGCGAGAGATATGATAAGGCATAGAGACAGTCTGGATCTATTATTACCGTTCTCGCTGCATCTGATCTTTTATTGCCTCGTGAAGCAGTTGCGGACGGCGAGAGATATGATAAGGCATAGCTCCGTCTATTGAATGAGAAAAAGAAATTACTATGCGCTTCAAGGTGAAAATGATAAATTTCTCACCTGGTTCTGCGTCCCTGGATATCTGACGTATATCCGTCTATTGAATGAGAAAAAGAAATTACTATGCGCTTCAAGGTGAAAATGATAAATTTCTCACCTGGTTCTGCGTCCCTGGATATCTGACGTATTCCTCAGCATTGCTTCCATCGATTCGCTGATCTTTTTTTCTTTGGCATCGAGTGGACTGAAGATCTCACCTGGTTCTGCGTCCCTGGATATCTGACGTATTCCTCAGCATTGCTTCCATCGATTCGCTGATCTTTTTTTCTTTGGCATCGAGTGGACTGAAGAAACTGTCGCGACATTTTACCAAGTATTGATCAAAGCTGCCGTGAAGGCAATACTCGACAACGACAAGTAAACCTACAAAACAATTAATTTTGTTTACGAAATATCGACGAGCTGTAATAGTTTAAACGAACCTTTGTGGACATCGCGCACCACTCCTAGAAGATTGAGAACATTTAAATGTTTACCAATGTGACAGAGTATTCGGAATTCACTACTCAGTGCCATGGTCGCTATTGGCCCTCCTACTACCCGAGCCATTTTTACAGCAACCTCTGTTACAGTGTTGGGTGCAGTAATTCCTTGAGCCAAGCCTTGCACCACCTGTCCGAACTGGCCGTGGCCGAGTCGTTTCCCTGCGTCAAATTAAAACAGAGTTAGAAAATTGCTTTTAAAGAAATACGAGTGTATTCCTTTTTTTTTTACCCAATATCAGTTTAAGTCTAGGAAATTCCCTCTCTGAAATTAGTCGCTCGAGCTGTGTTGGATCTTTTGTGACTAATTCATAATTGAAAAAGGTGTAACGTCCCACAGTCACCGGCTCTGGAATTTTGCATTTTTCCTGATGTTTCTGAAAAAGGAATAAATTATGCATCAACGTATTGTCTGGTCCACTTGGACGTCGTCATTACCATCTTCCGATACAGTACAACGCTAACTATTCCGAGGACAATGCAACCTGCGACTATCCCTGTGATGACCGGCCATTCAGGTTCCTCTGCAATCACAATCCTCAGTGACGCTTCGTCAGAGCCGTTGAGTGAACAACGATACAATCCCGTGCATGTTTTATCGGGGTGAGTTATCCGTAGCACTTGTTTTTCATCGGAAAATTGGTATGTGCGGTTTTCTCTGTTAATATACTGGCCATCCTGCAATGAATCTTTACGTTACGACCAATTCTCTCGCTTGACTTCCCGCCACACTCACTTTGGACCATGATATGTTTGGTTTTTGTAACCCTTTCACGTAGCAGGTTAAGTTGATAGTCATTTGAGCTGCAATTTCCACGTTGTAAGAGACCTCTGATCCATTCATGTTCGACTGAAAGACAACTCCTGGTCGGCTCTCTGAATTATGAGGGAATAATGAGAGTTACTGTTTCCTATTTTAAGATTGGAAAATTACCTTTGACAGATATTTCAACTTCTTTAAAGAGAGTAAGTTGCTTCGCGGTCATTGCGCCGCACCAGTACGATTTCTCATCAGCTTTCGAAATTGCGTCAATGCTCATAATTGATCGACGATAAGTAGAAAAGTTTTGCACCGAAAACTTTATCCTATCTGAAATTAGTAAAAAAAAATCAAATTTTAACACGAAATTATCATCAAATTCATTACTTTCGTCGAAATGGGAAATTTTACCGTTTTCCTTGATTTTATCGTGGTCTCGATTGTACCATGCAATCTGATTGTAGTCAATTACCGATCCTGTACAAGCTAAGGTGATATTATTTCCTTCTGTTATTACTTGCGGAATTTTCTCTATTTTCAAGAGTTCACCTGTAATCATCCATCAGTTAGATATTTCATGTCATTAATTAAGACTGGCAATACTGATCTATTACGGTACCTGCTACTGTCACGCTTTTATTTTTCTTCTCGCATTTAACCACATTGCATACTTTGCATGTAATATTGCCAGTTGAATCCATTATTAGAGATATTTTAGATACGATGAATGTCTCATTTTGTTTTACTTTAGCATGCTGAAAATATTCATTTAAAACGATTTTGCATTGAATGATCTAAAGTATTGTTGAATGAATTGTAGTGACGACCAACCTGGAATGGTTCCGGTTCCTTATCCAGTTCGTAGGCAGTTCGTTTTTGAAAATACCATGTGATATTTGTTGCCGGTGGTTTCTTAGAATAGCAGGCTAATTTTACTTCGGATGACGGTTCGTAATGAGATGGCGTTATGTCAAAATTGACGATCGGGGGTGCTGGAAAATAAAATAATCATGAAAGAATTACTCATCAAATAACAGATAGAATGAACAAAGCTCGTATTAGCACAATACGATTAGTGACTTGAAATAAATATCACAATTTTGCATGCATAATCCTCGAATAGAATAGAAAATCTGATATTTGATAGTTCATGTAACGAATAAATTTTTGCTATTAAATAGCGAAAAACATCGCGTCCCAAACGAATTCCCTTCCACCCAGTGTTACAAACTTCCTAATAGATTTCAATTAATAATACTTTGAATTCGAATTATAAAATTATCTAAAAAATCGTCAGCATATATGTTTCGACAGTTCAAGAAGCAGTTAATTCTCTCGATCTCTGATAGTAGGAATATTGTACTCTCTACGGTAGAGAAGTAACACGTGTACCGACTATTTTCAAGCAGACATAACTATTGTCTATTTGTCGTGAGATGCAAAATTCGTGATATTTGCCATGCAATTATTAGTTGGATAACGTACTCCAAACTTGAAGACCGAAGTCAAGCACTGCAGATATATTGGCGCTACTGAATACTTGAACAGAGTATTGATTCGCTTCTTCATTCATCTCTTTCACATTTTTTATTATGAGCCGAGTAAAATTCCTTACTCCATCTATTATGTCGTATTCTTCGTTGGTGACTATTTTCTTTCTTCCTGAACGTAACCTGTGAAAAAAATTGTTTATTCATTCTATTATACGAACGGATAATTTGTAAATATTGTTGTTTACCAATCAACTTTGATATCGCCGATATCGGGATGTACATCTATTTTTGCTGCAAATGTAAGGCTATGTCCAGAACCTACTTCAACGGTATTTGTTGTATTCAATGAAGTCAATTTAATAAATTCTGTATTCGAATCTGAAAAAATGATCAATTTTAAAAGTAGTTTGGATGGATATTGAGCCTAGTGCTAAATGGTTTAAAAATTTACCGTAAACTTTTAAATGTGTATGGCTGTTGAAAAGATATCCATTAGACAGCAAGGCACACGTATAATTTCCTTCATCGCTCAAGGCTAATTTTTTTATGGTCAAAAAACTTGTTAAAACGATGAAATCAGACCTTTCCTCCGATACTAATAAGTTTGATGTTATTCGGTCGTTACTTGATGTTGAATTTTCATGAATATCCTGAAATGTGCAATATCCATGGTTAAGATCAGATACGTTGTATGAATGGAGTGCTGATTATAATTGCTCACCCCGTTTGCAACAATCCATCGAAGTTGGGGGCCAGGATAGGTGCTTAGCCCACGGATCCTGCATTCAAGGCTAAAACTGTGACTTTCAATGGCTAATGTCGACGCATGTTTTATATCTACTCTGGGTGGATCGTAAACTGCAAGGATTTAAACAATGAGAGATCTTCCTTTAGAATTCATCGAGGAAACACTTTTCGTCTTTAATACTGTCATAGACATACCTAGCAGGTTAAAAGTCCATGTTTGAAAAGGCCTCGGCCCTTCATCGATAAATGTACACTGGTAATTTCCTGCTTTTTTTTTATCAATATTCTTCAGCATAAATCCAAATTTTGGGTCAAAAATAACGTCGTCATTGAGTTGAACTTCCTATAAAATATCGTACTCATTATAATAGGAGAACTTAATAGGTATGTTTCTTTATTAAGAAACTATAAGGGAGTGCGGGGCAGAATGGGGTATGCAGGTAAAATAGGGTACTCGAAAAAACGAGTGAATTTTTTTTCTTCAATATCCCGCCCACTACCATTGAATTTTTTGCAATTGCAATCAAACTTAATTTAAATTCTTATCTGATTACCTGTCTAACTTTTTGTACTGACTGGCTAGCTTTGACTGAAGTTTGACATCAGTAAAACAATAGAACTTTTGTTCTTTTTGGCGAGATTGTACTCCATTTTTATACTTTTTGATCCAAAAAAATCATTATTAGTTTAAGTACGCCATTTTGCCCCGCATTCCCCTAACATACCTTCTCGACAATTTTTTTTGTGTTCGGATGAAATACAATATAAGACAAAGTAACATTATAATTGGGAGAAGTTGGCCGACATGGAATTACAATGTCATGTTGTTTATAGCCACTAATGTCAGTATTTTGTACTTGTACAAATAGACTTTCATTTGCTAAAAAATATCATCGTGCATTATTATCGTGAACTAGTATATTTTCGTCAATGCAATCTGATTGTAGTCAATTACCGATCCTGTACAAGCTAAGGTGATATTATTTCCTTCTGTTATTACTTGCGGAATTTTCTCTATTTTCAAGAGTTCACCTGTAATCATCCATCAGTTAGATATTTCATGTCATTAATTAAGACTGGCAATACTGATCTATTACGGTACCTGCTACTGTCACGCTTTTATTTTTCTTCTCGCATTTAACCACATTGCATACTTTGCATGTAATATTGCCAGTTGAATCCATTATTAGAGATATTTTAGATACGATGAATGTCTCATTTTGTTTTACTTTAGCATGCTGAAAATATTCATTTAAAACGATTTTGCATTGAATGATCTAAAGTATTGTTGAATGAATTGTAGTGACGACCAACCTGGAATGGTTCCGGTTCCTTATCCAGTTCGTAGGCAGTTCGTTTTTGAAAATACCATGTGATATTTGTTGCCGGTGGTTTCTTAGAATAGCAGGCTAATTTTACTTCGGATGACGGTTCGTAATGAGATGGCGTTATGTCAAAATTGACGATCGGGGGTGCTGGAAAATAAAATAATCATGAAAGAATTACTCATCAAATAACAGATAGAATGAACAAAGCTCGTATTAGCACAATACGATTAGTGACTTGAAATAAATATCACAATTTTGCATGCATAATCCTCGAATAGAATAGAAAATCTGATATTTGATAGTTCATGTAACGAATAAATTTTTGCTATTAAATAGCGAAAAACATCGCGTCCCAAACGAATTCCCTTCCACCCAGTGTTACAAACTTCCTAATAGATTTCAATTAATAATACTTTGAATTCGAATTATAAAATTATCTAAAAAATCGTCAGCATATATGTTTCGACAGTTCAAGAAGCAGTTAATTCTCTCGATCTCTGATAGTAGGAATATTGTACTCTCTACGGTAGAGAAGTAACACGTGTACCGACTATTTTCAAGCAGACATAACTATTGTCTATTTGTCGTGAGATGCAAAATTCGTGATATTTGCCATGCAATTATTAGTTGGATAACGTACTCCAAACTTGAAGACCGAAGTCAAGCACTGCAGATATATTGGCGCTACTGAATACTTGAACAGAGTATTGATTCGCTTCTTCATTCATCTCTTTCACATTTTTTATTATGAGCCGAGTAAAATTCCTTACTCCATCTATTATGTCGTATTCTTCGTTGGTGACTATTTTCTTTCTTCCTGAACGTAACCTGTGAAAAAAATTGTTTATTCATTCTATTATACGAACGGATAATTTGTAAATATTGTTGTTTACCAATCAACTTTGATATCGCCGATATCGGGATGTACATCTATTTTTGCTGCAAATGTAAGGCTATGTCCAGAACCTACTTCAACGGTATTTGTTGTATTCAATGAAGTCAATTTAATAAATTCTGTATTCGAATCTGAAAAAATGATCAATTTTAAAAGTAGTTTGGATGGATATTGAGCCTAGTGCTAAATGGTTTAAAAATTTACCGTAAACTTTTAAATGTGTATGGCTGTTGAAAAGATATCCATTAGACAGCAAGGCACACGTATAATTTCCTTCATCGCTCAAGGCTAATTTTTTTATGGTCAAAAAACTTGTTAAAACGATGAAATCAGACCTTTCCTCCGATACTAATAAGTTTGATGTTATTCGGTCGTTACTTGATGTTGAATTTTCATGAATATCCTGAAATGTGCAATATCCATGGTTAAGATCAGATACGTTGTATGAATGGAGTGCTGATTATAATTGCTCACCCCGTTTGCAACAATCCATCGAAGTTGGGGGCCAGGATAGGTGCTTAGCCCACGGATCCTGCATTCAAGGCTAAAACTGTGACTTTCAATGGCTAATGTCGACGCATGTTTTATATCTACTCTGGGTGGATCGTAAACTGCAAGGATTTAAACAATGAGAGATCTTCCTTTAGAATTCATCGAGGAAACACTTTTCGTCTTTAATACTGTCATAGACATACCTAGCAGGTTAAAAGTCCATGTTTGAAAAGGCCTCGGCCCTTCATCGATAAATGTACACTGGTAATTTCCTGCTTTTTTTTTATCAATATTCTTCAGCATAAATCCAAATTTTGGGTCAAAAATAACGTCGTCATTGAGTTGAACTTCCTATAAAATATCGTACTCATTATAATAGGAGAACTTAATAGGTATGTTTCTTTATTAAGAAACTATAAGGGAGTGCGGGGCAGAATGGGGTATGCAGGTAAAATAGGGTACTCGAAAAAACGAGTGAATTTTTTTTCTTCAATATCCCGCCCACTACCATTGAATTTTTTGCAATTGCAATCAAACTTAATTTAAATTCTTATCTGATTACCTGTCTAACTTTTTGTACTGACTGGCTAGCTTTGACTGAAGTTTGACATCAGTAAAACAATAGAACTTTTGTTCTTTTTGGCGAGATTGTACTCCATTTTTATACTTTTTGATCCAAAAAAATCATTATTAGTTTAAGTACGCCATTTTGCCCCGCATTCCCCTAACATACCTTCTCGACAATTTTTTTTGTGTTCGGATGAAATACAATATAAGACAAAGTAACATTATAATTGGGAGAAGTTGGCCGACATGGAATTACAATGTCATGTTGTTTATAGCCACTAATGTCAGTATTTTGTACTTGTACAAATAGACTTTCATTTGCTAAAAAATATCATCGTGCATTATTATCGTGAACTAGTATATTTTCGTCAAAAACACTTACATCTGACGTAGATATATATCCAGGACGCTTTCGATGATTTGTATATATTTTCTTTGAATTCTGAGCCATTGTATGCACAACCATAGTAGCCGGTATCTTGGAATGTCGTCAAATTTAAACTGAATTTTATGTGATATTTTATATCATTTTTCCTCTGTAGCGATCTTCTCATGGGTTGGGTAACGCTTGTCTATTAAAATAGTAGATGGATGTAAAGTAAACACACCTGGCGCGCATTGCAAATAACTTAATCACCAACCTGCGGGTTATTTTTCGGATAGTAGAAAACAACACCTTCATCACCAGTGCACTCCAACTCGATCGTTTCACCTTCGTTAATAATTCTTTGCGATTCATTGACATTGAGTATCGGTTTCATACGCGATCGCGATCGTGTAGGTTCTGAAAACGAATAATGCTATGCCGTATTTGCACTTCATACAAAATCTTTAAATGGCGTCAATGCATCGCTCATGGAAAAAATCGATTTGAGAGTGATAACTTAATAGTTATTGGCGTAACTAGTAGGCTAAGTCATTCATAACGTGTCAGCGCGATGTTTTCAGCACGAGTCGTAGGTGCGCAGGCACGAGCGAAGCGAGTGCATACTGCGCACCGGAGACGAGTACTGAAAACATCGCATCTGACAGGTTATGACTTAGCCTACATCTTGCGCCCATAATTTTATTCAACAATTGCGCGTTATTCATGTTTTATTCTTGCCTAAAAAACGAAGCCGAAAGAGTTGTTTAGCGACATGGTGCAAACAACTTCCAATACGAAGAACATGATAAAATGATAGAGATATAGGTTTTATTAAAAGGCAATTCAAGATTAGTAATTCAAAATTTTTATTGAGTAATTAACTGTTCATGCTGTATAAAAATAAGAATTATTAATGGAGTTTGAGGTTAACCGGTTTCAAATAAACTCCATGTCAAAAACATTCGGCATCTCAGTTTTAGCATCAATGGATAACAACAGAGAGCTGTTGTTAGCCACTATTTCGTTATAACTCAGAAAATAGTTACGTTTATTTTCATTACTCCACAGTTGCCGAGCTTGCAGAAATTTCTATTGAGTTATGACAAGTAATTGTCACCAGTCGGTAAACGGCTATTTAGGGTTCGGTTTTTAGGCGCGATAAAACATGAATAGCGCGCATGAGTTGAATAAAAGTATTTAATCTAATTTGATCATGGCGGTTATTTTTATATAACCATTCAAATATTTTCTTTGGAAATTTGTTTTTAATTTTTTTAGCAACCTTAATTGCAATTGCAATTTTACCGTCTGATGATTGAGTAAAAATTAGTCCTATGCAAGGCACAATAGTATATTGTGTACCGAGGGACTAAAGTAGGCTATTTTGTACCGGGTATTGCTGCACGAGCCTTCGTGCAGCAATTACCGGGTGCAACATGGCCTACATATAAGCGCGTGGTACACACGATATTTTTTATCCCGCTGCAAGAAAAGTGGCCCATTTTGGACGCCTTTTGTTGGGCGTGAACTGGCTTTTTTTTTGTCACTTACATTATGGCTCGCATTTTAGGGACAAAAAGTGCTCTTTTAGTCCTTGGGGACTAAAATATCACTTTTTAGCCCTGAGAAGAGGGTTAAAAAGTCAGGGACAAAATGAGCCACTTCACGCCCTCAAATGAGGTACAAAATGGGTCACTTTTTGAGCAGGAGAGACAAAAATTCTTTTTCTCACTACTGCGCCGAAAGCGACGACTTTCGTCCCGCTGCGCGGGACGAAGTCCCCGTTTTTCGGCTCTGTCGATGAGAAAAATCGTATACACACCACGGGCAGTAAATAAGGAAGCCTCAGATCACATGTTAGTCGACCTCGGCTCCGCCTCGGACGACAACTACATGTGATCTGAGACCTTCCTTGTTTTACTGCCCTAGGTATGTAATATACTATTTTAGGCACACCTGGTCGTAAAGCGTCTCATTTTGGTCGCCTTTGTAGGGCGTAAAGTGGCTCATTTTGTCACCAGCATTTCAGCCTTGGCCTCGGGGCGTGAAGTGAAATTTTAGCCCCTAGAGCGTAAATTTGGATTTCACGCCCGTTGAGGCCAAAACTAGAATGCCAGTAACAAAAAGATAAGCCACATCACGCCTGGCAAAGACTATCAAAATAGACCACTTTCCTCGCAGATGTGCCAAAAAATATCGTTTGGACAGAGGGCCTGAAGGAGGCTACCTAACGAGTGTAATGCAGCCCTCGCCTTTGGCTCGTGCAGCAACTTCACACTCGTTACGAAATAACCTCCTTCACGCCCTTGGTACAAAATATACTATTATAAAACCAATTATTCTTCAATATTTGAAAATGCTATGAAGAATTGTTTTTGGTAAAAAATATTTTAAGATTTCAATAGACTTGACTAATAAAAAAATTTAAAGATTATTCACTGATACAGTTTTTTTTATTATCACAAGCTTCAATATTGAATTTATGATCATATATATGAAGATCTCTTATTTTCGTTGAATCCTATATATAAATACTAATGACCTTTTTATCTGGCTTCTGAGAAACAAAGTTAAAAAATTAATTGAACTACGCATATGCCAGAATTGTTATAATTTTTATTATTTCAATACAGCGCATTTTTTGAAGCAGCTGAAAGCCTAAATTTTTTTTAATCGTCTACAAAATTTTGCCAAAGACGCAAATCTAAACTTGTTCCACTATTTTTCATTTTTCTACTCATGCAAATAGCAGAGACGTCAGGACCAACATTTAAAACGCTTTTGAATCGAGATTCCACACAAGATTATTGCAATGTTGCATGACAGTTTCAATAAAAAATAACTTCATTAGACGAAAAATAAGCGAGAAAATGACGGACGCTTTTGCGTCGAACGTCATGCTCTATCTCTATGTAGATAATCATGGAAGATGTAGAATCACTTTGCGACAGTAGTAACGGTCAATATTCAGTACGTGTTTGGATTTCCGTATACCGCAAATTATACTTAAATTTAAAACTTACCATTGAAGACTGGAATGATCGACACAAACAGCAGCGGAATTATTTTTCCTGTGAAAAAAACCATCTTGCATACACTTTAATGTTTTTCAAAAATAATTGTCTTTCAGAAATGAGATCACCACAAAGATTAAATTTACACAATGAGTACAGATAAATAGCGCGTTAAAAAAGCGTCCAGTAGCTCAAACTCCGAAATGTCGACTGTCGTATACCTCTTCAAAATCGTCCAATAGAGATACCTCTAAATGACCGATGTCCCCAATACCAGCACTAATAATAAGAACGTCGTTGTATGCGTTTAAAATGTTCAACAATAATTCTAGACATAAAATGTTAACGATGCTTCAACGAAGCTCGCCCATCATTTGTCAGTATAAAAAAAAATTGAAAATTTAATTTAATGCACAGGTACCTTATACCATAAAAAATCGTTTTGGTCCTGCATTGAGTGATACAAATAATTCAATGTCGAAAAAAAAAATGGAATACAAAGAAAAGGGTTTTCAAACCTAGTTGGTATTATTATCAAGTATCGGATTATCTTTATCAAAGATAACCACAAACACTAAAGGCCCAATAATCACAAATGAATAGTTTAGTGGTGAATAAACGGCTATGAAAATATGAAACAACAAATATAAGCCTTTAGCCTTAAATTTTTCGGATTAAAATTTTTCGCTCGGATACTTTTCACTTAGTAAGATTGCATTATGCATATATCATTCTAATGATATGATTTCACGCGAGTGATTTTTTTCATCATGTTCTTGTTTTTCAAATATCATGTGTCATATCATGACCCATTGTAATAAATTGATTGTAATTGAAAAACTCGACTTTATCTCTCTGCAGGCTTTCTGATTTAGGAGCACCTAATGTATATAGATACGAGCGTTATCGATAATTAAAAAAATTAAAGTCGTTGTTTTTAAAATAATTTGAAATAAAAATTGTTCTGGATTGAAAAATAATACAGGTTTAAAACTGAAGCAGTTTGGTGGAAGATCGGTGGATGTACAAGATTATCCACATTGTCCGGAATAATTTCGAATGTTCAAAAACAATAAAATCAGGACCGGAGCATATTTCAATGCCTGTTCCATAAAAGTCTTTGATATATTACTTTTATTAGTTCATTATTAGAGATATCCCACGACTGATACCGTTTATCAGTGATATTAACCTTATACTTTTTTATATAGGTGAATTCTTGAGCACATCTACTTCCTTTGGAATTATGCCGTCTTCCGTAACCACGAATTTCCCGTGTCGAGTTGTCTTCCGTCCATCTAATCAAAGCATTAAAATTCTATTTAAAAATTTATAATCTTCAAAAGTAAAAAAATTTTTATTAGAGAAATCCCACGAAGAAAAAAAATTGGCATTCTATAGACTGAACTTAAGCGACTTAAATCTTAATTAATTAATTAATTAATTAGATGATTACTTAATTGTATTAATTATCATATATTTGTACAATTTATGTTTTTATTATAATTTGTAGCACGTTTCTATAAGACGGGAAAGGTAGCGAAAAATCGGAAATGTAATGAAATAACAATCGAGTTTTATAAAACAGAATAAGAACTCGCTCGATCGTTCAAAAGTCGAATAATAATTG
>MVJL01005361.1:0-134176 GCA_002156465.1 Macrocentrus cingulum
ATATATATATATATATATATATATATATATATATATATATGTAAAATCTAAATCTCTTAAAAATTGTGATAAACTGGTGCATTAATTGGATATATCGTGAAAAATATTCATAGAAATTATAAAAAATTGTTAAAATTTCTATGAAATTATTATTAATAAAAATTTTTAAAAAAAGTAATTTGTAATTTCTATTTTTCTATTTTATTACTATGGATTTTCGTCTTGTATTAATTAATCTGAGATAATAAATATACGCCCTAGATTTGAGTTTGAACTTTCCCCCTCCGACTTGCGCGCCAAGCGATAAATAATATGATTGGTCACTAGAGTATTCATGGTAGGGGGCGCGAGCCGTGCACTAAGAGAGTTACCCCACCCGCAGCAAAAGAGTTTTTGCACTAAGAGAAGCTGCACTAAGGCAGTTTTCACTGTATTCCGTTTGAGTCATCATGCCACACACACTCTTCTTTCCACAGCCAATCTCAGATATGCGATTGAGATATTCAATATGGCTGCACATGAGGTATAATATTCCGTTTGAGTCATCATGCCACACACACTCTTCTTTCCACAGCCAATCTCAGATATGCGATTGAGATATTCAATATGGCTGCACATGAGGTATAATGACAGTAATGCGACATTACCACGTGTGTGCATGAATGTTACCATTAACAATGTATGACTTTTAACATGACGATTATGGAATGCCTCAATGCACAGACAGGCCAGATATGACAGCCATGGGGCGCTCTATGGCTGTATACATATATGATGAGAGCTGCAATTCACTGTTGGAATGTGTCAGTTTCATTTCCATATGAGGCATCATCGACTCGACACACTTAACCACCCGTAAACGCGCGTTCATCACGCATTCCTCGAAAGTTGTCCTTTCGTCACTTGTTTAGATTCCTCGGATGTAGACACGTCCTCCACGGACAGAACAATCCCACAATATGAGCGTTGGGAAACACTTATTGACAATATCGAGCGAATAATTTGGCATTTAGATAAACCCCAGTTGATCTTGGAGGGTTAGCATGCATGTTAACAAGTCCCAACGATTCAGTGATAAATATTCGGCGTACGATTCGTTAAGCAATAACTGTCATTTAGATATGGTCTAAAATGGGCATGCACGCCATCAGCGAGCCGCTTGCTATAGGAGACGTGTGCGTGTGGATATACGTGTATATATACTCATCTATAGTATGGTCGCCACCCTTCTTCTCTATATCGCGGCCGCCCGAGAGCAGTGGGAGAGTCGTTGATCAGAGGCCCGAGGTTATCTCCCTTGTCGTCTGTGTGGCGGCTGGATGAAAGGCACCGACAACGTCCAGCAGCGAGCCATGCATCAGCTCGCGGCTTAAGTAAATAAACGACACCCAGCGTGCGCGGCCCCTCTGTACCGCGAGCGTTATACCGTCACGTAAACGTGCGTACGTAGGCAGCACCAACATGCAGACTCACCGCGCTTTTCCACCTAAGATTGACGATTTAATTCAACCGATTTAATGCAACGTGTGTATAGTGTGATTCAGGTTAATGTATGAGTTGAGACAGCGATCGTAAGCGATTGTAAAGTAAGGTCTGTATTAACGTGCAAATAACACCTAATGGGAAGTAGATGATGTGTGCTAGTCTGATTGGCTACTGCATTCCGCAACATGGCTCTTCACACCTGAGTTGTAGAGGGCGCCACTGCGCAGCGCGAAATTCAAACGATTGGTATTATAATGTTGTATGAAATTTTATTCTAATGGTAAGTAAAATTTATACGACATAATTATTTAATGACTGTCTAAAATATAATGAATGGACTATAGATGATGTGTGCGCGGCGCGCAGAGTGAGAGTGTGGAATGGGCCATCAAGGTTTCAAGCGCGGCTTAAGACATTAATTCGCTCTTATCCTTACGAACAAAATGTCAGAGTGCCAGTTGATAATGCGCAGCAGATAAATCAGACGCGCTGAAAAGATGACGGTGATAAATGTAAACACGCTTGCTATAGAGGCGGCTACGCCGGAGATAGTTACCAAGATACACGGAACCCCGCGGGTCATGAATGATGGCCATGTCATAAGATGCGGTATCATAATAATTCATGAGCACTGCGGTCCCGCAGTTTAATCGTTGATTAATGAAAGAACGGCCTCCACTTGATTTATCATATACATTTTTCTTTCTCTCTCTCTCTCTCTCTCATAATGCTGTCACTCGTTTTTTTTATTGATTTTCTTAAATCCCGGAAATTCAGATTTATCATATACATTTTTCTTTCTCTCTCTCTCTCTCTCTCATAATGCTGTCACTCGTTTTTTTTATTGATTTTCTTAAATCCCGGAAATTCAAATTTTAAGATATTAATTTTTTTTCAAATTGATGCGTGTGTAACTTCAATTATATTTGACACAATATTCGAAATACACTAAATGAAATATATCAAATTTTAAGATATTAATTTTTTTTCAAATTGATGCGTGTGTAACTTCAATTATATTTGACACAATATTCGAAATACACTAAATGAAATATTTTACTTATTTATTATATTATACATACAATGTGAGTGTGTATAATGTTATTCAGCGTTTATTCGCGACCAACGGGGGAATTAAATTGTTGGTAGTGCTGCAGTTGTGGCGTGTATATACATATATACGTATACACAATATAAAAGCCAGAAAGCACATCGTTGCGGCTGCGTGCCCGTCGGTAATCACGCCAAGAATAAAGTTATTCCCGAGCATAAGTAATCAGCGTGTCTGAAATAAGGCATTAATTTATATTATTTATCGCCCATTATGCGATAAAAAAAATATTCGTGCTGGATAAATAATGTACTATTCACGCATATACACATTTTAAAAAGCAGTTGAGCTGCCTGCGGTCGTGCACGGTCTGAAAGTGATTTATTAATGTCAAAAGTCGAATTTATGAGGCCGTATTAAATGTACCATAACCCAACTAATGCAGTAACCGACACAATGTTGGCCTTTGTTTGAATTAAGCTAGCCTCGACTAACATCTCTTCTATCCACAAACACATACTCGTGTACGCGATTGGCCATAAATAAAGGGGAAGAAGTGAAAGAAGTAACGACGAGGTGCGAAAAATTTACAGTCCACAACGGCGGCGGGCAGTCGGTTAGCCGACGCTAATTGCGCATTGTGGCGCCCATATTACAAGTGTTACACCGCAAACTCGCAAGTGAGAGCGAGTGAAACAGAAAGAGCAAACGGTGTGGGTCGCGGTCTGGGGGGCAGAGAAATTTATAGTCCGGAAGGACCCGAGAAAAATAGCCAAGGGATATCTCAGCTTTCTTTCTCTGCGTCGCTTTTTTCCCCCTCTGACGCGCGAGTATAGCCAGAATACCCAATTCTCGCGCCATATCGCACACAGCGCCACATTGGGCTTTTGCCGGGTGTAACTTTCGACTCTCCGTGTGAGAAGGCCAATATTTCAAGCCCAAGCGGAACCAAGATTGAGGCTAGGAAGCAATGGAGGCTGCTGACCGCTCGTGGAGATAAATTTGTTCCGCAATTGAGACAGGCGTGCGGCAGTAAATCTTTCTCTATTAGCTATATCTAATACACACATGTATACATTTATATATCCTCTATATATATGCCCATGTATACACATATATAAGCCCGCTACGAACACGTCTTCTCTTTTCTTATGGAGATCAATTTTTTTACCGCTCTTGCGCGCTCATCCAACATGTTGAATCACCCTGCCAGCCCCACGTGAAATGGTCGTGTTAAAGTAACATATCCTCAGAAAGACGTATATTCTTGGGTGAAGAGAAAAAAAAACGTGGCGTTAAGTTATATATTTTCTACGGTGAAAATGTCACGAGTAAGTAAAGTCTTCAAAAAGACAAATATCTTGAAAAAATAAGTGTGTGTCAAAAGAACCAACATGTTTAATACTGTATGCATCAGCTCCTGATGAAAAATTTTAAATACTTTCTCAAATACTACTTCTTGGAATTAGAACATGATTGTCCGAACGGTTTTTAAACGCTCCAATCAAAGCATAATGCCATCTTGCCACGTATAGCGCGCGCAAAATTTAAAAACATACCCAACCTAACAGCATGAATGTGTATTTTATGTTGCAGGTACGATTAAAAAGATCTGTGTCTGTGAAAGCACTCAAAAAAGCGATGAGAGATGGTTTACTGCACGTACAGGTAGGTGTACTTTCGTAATTTCGACTTTACGATGATGACACGGGGTTAGAGTGGCGCGGGGGAATAGTGCGTGCACGTAGTGCGGGTATAGAGCCAATTTATAACGCGGTTTTCCATCGTGCGGCACGAAATGTAACACACAATGGGTGACGACGATAGAAAGTCGGATATTTAGAGTGTTTAGACAAGCTGTCAGCTAGGGTGACAATGGTACAAGATGGAAGGTTTTCCGGAACCAATAAATATACACTGCCCTAAGCCCTATACAATATATTATAATCCACATAATAGTCAATTCGTTCAGCCTCGCCTGTGCTGCGGTACCGTTTGAAGGCGACCTCGACGCGACGAGATAGAGTTCTTTGGAGCATCTAAATGTGTGTAAAGCTGAATAGAATGAGGATTTATGGGCTGCTCTGGGTGCTCGTGCAGTTTAATCGTCACCTTCACATGCCTCACAGTAATTCCTCAGCTTTTGTTGGTCGCAATAGAGGCTCGTTCCTTTTGCGCACAATGTGAAGAAACATTGTCGCAATACACCGATGTGTCACGCGATATCAATCACCTAGCTTGATGCCATTTTGTGCATCATGTTCGTCGCATTTATACCGGGACGTTTCATATCGCCATCAACACCGCATTGCTTGTATTTATCGGCGAAAATCAATGTCGTCGTTGATATTTTGACGTTGATCAGACGATACGCTAATGCCGCTAATACCTCTCTTCCCCCGAAGTTTAATCGTCCACAGAGAGACGGAAGGTAATTAGCAGCCGGGAACGGTTATGCCCGGCAATAGATACGCGAACAATGGACACCGGGACTGCGGCGTGACAGGAATATAGGACGTGGGCCTAGCGAAGCACACGCGCTCAAAGTGGGAAGTGAGTATGATGAATGAACGCTCGGCTGTCGAGCGGCCATCGCTGCTCCGGTGATTGATGATCGCCATATTCCTGTCTCTAATTATTTCATACTTTGCAATCAAAACGATAATCCATCCGCGCCATGGCTGCTGCAACCTGTCATTGATAAATCATCAGGCCGCACACACCACACCATTATACCGTCACTCGCATAACTTTTGACGTAGACACATAGACGCATGTTTTCCCGCGTGCATCAGCTTTGATTTTCTTTTCGTCGTAATATACTTTTCCCTGTAATTCTTTTTTGGGTGTGCATGGACTGCGATCCGATTTTGTAATTAATATAGCGCAAATATATCCGAATAAATACGTGTGTTTATTGTGTAGAAAATTGTCAACGAGGAAATTATATCTCTTGTATATAAAAATTTGTTGTTTTTTCTTCGACTCTGTTGAATAAAAGAAGATGATTGAAAACCTGCTGAACAGCTGCACGAAATGACGTCGCAAATAGCGGATATATACACTATATATACTAGCACGTAAAATCTTCTACTTTCAGGACCCTCTCGATTCATACTGTCGTTTTTATGCTCATAAATCACTCGACTGCGTTTCATTCTCTCTCTTTGAGCTACCAGTGTGCGTATGCAAGAGGAAGAAAGAAGGACTGATTTCCCATAAATTTCACGCGAAATATCGCACAGGGGAGAGCGCACACACACCAGGAGTTATTAATTGCCATGACGAAATAAAATTGAATCATCCCCCTAAATCACGATGATGAATGATTTGACACTTTCAAAGCTGTCCAAGTAATATGAAACTTCTTTTCGACCCACCATCTGAAACACAGTATATATGACATCAATATTTTTTTATAGACTTCATTTGATCGATCGGCAATATATTTGAGATATCTAAAAGCAATCCATTGGCAACCTCAAAAATCCCATCGCAAACGCGAGTGTGTAACCCGACTGGCAGGGTGTAGAAGGGTAAAGCGGATAAAAGAGCGCTCAGGAATTACGGGCTCGTAACTCGCGGTAAGCGCAGAGAAAGCGTATGTGACAGAGGGCGGACAGGCGCGATGGCATCACGACGTGTGGCGTGTATAGCACTCTTCTTTCTCTTGCTCGTGCTACGGTTTATGGTCCTCGGGCGCCTATTTCAAGGGTATTCCAGCCTGTTTCCATGGGGCACACCCGCTCACCCACGCTGCATTACGCTGAGGTTACATGGTTTCTGCATTCACCCAAGCTATTCCGAATAGCATTACCATTCTCAATGTGCCTATCAATTGACTATATTTTCTCACTTTATTATTCGTTGTTGTGACATATATTTATCCCTCTGTGTAATAAAACAAGAAAAATACATTTTCCACTGTGCTAAATAAATCTCGCAATATCGTGCATATATATATGGTTAAACAAAGGCGTTTTAAGTCGCATTTTTACCAAATTTCACGTTGATTATACACTTGCATCATCTATTTAATGATTTTTTATTAATTTATATACTTATTAGAGTATATTAATTATTAATATTATAATTTATTCCGAAGCAAATTTTAACTCTAGAACGGGCTCAACGTCTGACCACGACCGAATGTTTCTACTGTCGCTGCGACGTGCTACATATTCCCCCTCCCTTGCTTGTCCTGCACTTACGTGCGGGGAGCGGCATGTTATAAGAAAAATTGTTTTCAATAATAAAATGCATAGGTGAATGTCTTTAATCAACGTTTTTTTTAGTGAAAATCACCTATACTTTTTTGACACAAACAGTGTAATTTTACTTGAATGTTCGTAATGATGATGCATCTAAAATTTCTAAAAATGTTTCACTCATGTACTACACATTTTAAATATTCGAAAAAAATTTTGACGTCAACTATACTGAGGTTATAAATCTTTTCTGCTTGTATAGAGCACTCTCCTTACGATGGTGGCTGGGGTTCTGCATTAAATCACCACATCCAATGGCCCTGATGATCTCAAAATGGTCTCTATTGGCACACAGTCATGTGTGGATGGCGCTCGTAATCGTTAATCACTGCCAACTGTCAGCAGATGTGCTGACGACTCTGCGCGCTTGCCACCAACGTATTGTAGGGGCCTGTATATACCCATTTAATATATGTGTGTGGGCTCCTCTGTGTACATAGACAACGAATAATCAAACGGACGGATAACATGGCTCATTAAATGACAAGGGCGCGCCGCAAACCCAATGTTGTCAATAATAATGGCATCAGGTCGTTGGGTTTTGCGCAACGTCAGATAGTACAATACAAACGTGAGTCTCTATATGTATATATATATGAACTGCAATCAGAAAGCCTCTCGGAACATGCTCTTTGCGTGGTGTGGAAGAACAGACGAATATCGTGCGCGCGAGTTGCACTATTGCACGGTAAATCAAGCCGCTGAACTCTCGGCCTGACCAAACAATGCACAGCGTGACGAAGGCCTTGTCGAGTTTACGCCCTCCGGGGTACGTTCCGACAGCCATCCACGGCCGCTCCGGTCGTTCACCATAATGTAGAAGGGAACCATCAATTACACAGGAAATTGTGCGCGCACACATTATTTATATTGGTGCACGTGTGTTTCTTTGAATTAATCCATGTCAATGCTCAAGAGAACGACTTGAAAAAAAATTTTTTCCACTCAACCTCGCTCTGACTCTGATACAAAAAAAAAATAAAATCAAAGAATTATAATTTATTATTATCATTTAAAACTATAATTCTTGTTTTATTCATCTAGAGGATGAGGTTTTAGAAGTTTGATATCGACCTGTGCAAATTATGTCGTTTTATAGGAATTTTTCTAGCTATAACACAGTATAAATAAGCATGTATAGTGAAAAATACTATGATATTGGAGTAAAATGATTCAAAATTAAATTTTCTACAAAAAATGTGAAACAAAATTTTTTGTATCTCTCTTTTTTAAAATTCTTATTTTTCCAAATATTTCGAAAATAATTGAAAATTTATATTTAAATAATTGAGAAAATATAATTCTAATTATATGACGTATAGCGAACTTTTAACATCTATAACCGACTGCAGGTACGAGTTCGTGCAGTTTTTCTAGGTCACTTAATAAATTAAAAAGTTTCAAGAACCTACCGCAATTACGTTGTCATTGTTCACTAATATGTTTTTGAATCCCTTGAGTCTGATGACGGAAGATTTTATGTAATTAATGGCGCTTAACTATACGGGAAAGTTTTACAAATGAGGGATCTAGGTCGATATATACCGAAAAGGATCTTTTTACTTTCCGACAATAAAACACGACTCGGCCATCATGGATTTTTCAAAGATGCGAGCTACACACACTGTACTGACTGTGCATCATCAGGTTTATTCGGCGCCACATAAACACGCCGCCTTCGCGGCCAGGCATCGGATAATTATATACCACGCGCTCTCATCTCTCACCAACGTATCTTCTAACTAGCACTAATAACGCCGCTAATGCTCTTTCGAGGAAACTGCTCGTATCTAACTGCCTCTCGACGTCGCTGGACCATGTCTCGCCGCATGACTTTGTCAAGCACCGCTCTCGCCACATGCTTAAAATCTACTCAAAACTTCATATGCTCGCGTGTAAAGTTGAAAACATATATAAATTATATACTCTTACTATAGCAAACATGATTTGGCATGTCTAGTCAGCCGCACTTTCTACGCGTAGTAGAAAATTTAATTTACGTTTGCACATTCACACTAATTGACTAATTGACACACTAATAGACATCAACATCTTAAAAAACAAATTCTAATGTATACATGCTTCCTTAGTATACATTCACATGATATGCCTGAAAATAACTGTATTTATAATTTCTGCGCATATATATATCGCGTTTCTAAAACCGCAAAGGGCTTATAAAAAAAATTTTCTTTCTCTTTTAAATCATATCTTCAAAATTATTGAAGTTAAATATTATTGTTTGAGAAACCTTTTTTAAATAGAATTTTCTTAGTTATGTAAAATAGATCCTTATATCAAGGAATCAGCAAGCAAAAAGGTCTGAATTTTTTGGCAATACGCCCTTTCGGTTTCAAACACGCGATATATATAAGAAAAAGTTCAATAAAATAAAAGAAGATTCATATATATATGATCTTGGGTTTTTGTACAAAACATAAATTTTTATGAATAGTATTTTTCGCGGTCATGGATCAAAAAATGGTTTATTCCACCTAAATTAGATTTAAAAGCTTCGTTGATTGATATATTAAGTGACATGTATAATACGACCTGACGGCTATATCTTATAGATATATACCATCTTATTTTTCAATAATCAAAAGTTTCATAAATATATATTCTTACATAATATACAAAATCTCAAAGTGTTTATTAAAATACAATAAAAAATATAGGGCAATGTGGGCCAAAATGTTATACGGTAATAATGATTTTTTAATCACCAAAAGTGTACAAGTGGAGTAAAAGCTCGATGGAAAGGACAAAAATTGAAGAAATAATTATATACAGTTGCTTATTATATATATAGAACACACTTTACCGGTGCCAAATTACAGAAAAAGCTAGATAGACAACAGAAACAGTTAAACAGATGATTATAGATATAATAGTTGAAATAAAGTTTCTGCCTAGAATAAGATAATAATTAAATTGCAGTTCGCACAATTGAAGAAAAAAACATTTTTACTCGTTTTTTCAGGTACCCCATTTTACCCCACATTGCCCTATATTTAAAAGTTATTATAATAAACAATACATTAAATATACAAGTGTGTTATTTAATCAATACAGGAAAAAACAGTCGAGTATAGATGACAGTCATAAAGCACACAATAGACTATACCCATCTGTAAGATAATAAATGCTAGCATATATGTCAGAGTGAAGCGACAAGACAAATGCAGTAATTAACATAGTGACGGGGAGATCTATATATCAACATAATATTCAGTGGCTGATAGTGGAAGTACATGTACAGATATAGTGTGACAGAAAAGAAGCATTAGGTATACCGGGAGCAGGGAGAGGGGAAAAGATCGAAGACTTGGAATGGGGCTCAGTGCAACTTGACACGTCGTTGGCCTAGCCGGGTCGGTTGCGCTCGGTAAAAGTGTCGGCGGGGCGCGAACCGACAACGACCGCCGGGACACGACCGACACCGTGTCGCGGTGGCCGTAGGGGAAGACTCCTGAAGTACACAGTGGGGGAGGTCTCTCCCTGGGGTCTCGTTGGGTGGGAGAGATGTCGACATGGTGGGGCAGAGCGCGGAGCTTGAGCAGCCACGTAGAGAACAGTCGCGGCTGGGTGTCCGCATTGTTGATATCGTGTCTATTGTTCACTACTACTGTGCTACTCACTGCAAATAATAAACATTCATGAGTGCTCGCAAACTGATAACTCGTGTGTATTGTGCTGTGTGACTTGTGTGTTTCTCTAGCGCTTATAAATAAACTCTGCAGCAAATATATAATAATAATTCGACAAATAAAATCGAGCGAGCGTGACGTCAAGCGCTCATAAATGGCTCCAACTGTGATTAAATCAATTATTACTTAGTGAACACTGCAGTTTATATAGCTAGACAGCCAGGTGAAGGCTATTATTTTTTTATGCGGTGAGAAAAGTGGGCGCAAAGTCGTCGCAAAGAATACGTGCACAGTGTGTTAATGAATCATTGAGGAAGTCATTAATTCTGGAAACTTTATAAAATGTTAACGTCCACCGCAAATCAGTATCTCCGTCCGGATTATCTCACACCGCTACCAACCACGGTTAGTAGTACTCCAATATGGTTATAAGTGCTTCTCATATGGGATTGTCATTTCTTTTTGCTGAAATTATACTTCTGCGATAAATTATGTTTACATGGGTAACGCAGTGTAGTGTTTATAACAGCTATTTAATTCCATGCATTAATTTTATTTTCTTCCTACGCGAGGTGATTTATTTTGTTATTTTTACTTAGTTTTTTTTTTGGATAAAATTTGCAGAAACTTTTTTGCTTGTTTTATCGCATAGCTATTTTATATATCCGTATAAATTGCTTGTACTAAACTGCAGGCATGCCACTATACAATCTTCTCTGTGTGAAACAAGTGTACGCCGCCGCCGCCGCCGCCGCCGCCGGCAAAATAGATTGTAACAATAAATTTCCTCTTGAACTTGCAGTTGGACGCGAAGAAAAGTCCATTAGCGCTGTTGGCTCAAACATGCAGTCAAATTGGTGCCGACCCACCACCAAAATCTCTTCTCACATCTTTGGACAAATCATCCAATAAATCAACAAATAAATCACGAGACAATTTATCACCACCCACCAACTCAACCACTACTACAACAACTACACCGAGCGAATCTACGAAATCCAGCTTTAAACCCTACGAATCCTGCTTGACTAATGACAAAATCTCAGCATCGGACGAGCAGCAGCGAGCACCATCGAGTCACTCAGTGTCGGGTCGTTCACGAACACCTGGGAGCAAGCGATGTTCAAGCAATCAAAGCGCCTCGTCGACAAGCCGAGCAATGACGCCCCAGGGACGCAAAACTGCTACGCCAAATGATCAGACTGCAGTATCGAGAGAGTCGCCAGTCTCGAGAACTGAATCAACTGCGTCAGCATCAGTGGCTCACCGAGGTGACGGTCATTCACCCAAGTCAACGTATAGTAGCAGCCAGCTGCCAATGGCAGATCCATCTCAAATCAAGGACCTGCAGCTCGGCTCATTCAAATCCACGGCCACCAGCCTACCTTCAGCTGTATCTACCGCCTATCTGCCCTACCCTTCTCAATTATCAATCGATGCTATGACAAACTCCTTTGTATCTCACCATCATGCAGCCCTGAAGAGCAGCCTGGCTTCTGCAAACCCCTACTTAAATTATGCCCGCATGAAGAACGCCAGTGGAGTGGACACCCTTGTGCCAGTCTGCCGAGATCCCTACTGTACAGGGTGCCAATTAAATTCACATTTACTCGCCAACTCCACGGCGATAGCTACCACGATAAACAGCAAATTGGCGAGCACAAGTGCTGGCACTGTCGCAACGAGTATCAGCTCATCCTGCCTGGCTGGTTGCATTCAGTGTGACCACAAACCACCGGCTAACCACCACTCGTACAGTTCAGTAGGTCATACCGCAGCTGCTTACGCGCACGCACAGCTGGCTGCCCTTGCCAATACGTCTCACTTGCCTTACGTGTGCAACTGGATTGCCGGCGATACTGCTTATTGCGGCAAGAGGTTCTCCTCGTCCGACGAACTGCTTCAGCATCTCAGAAGCCACACGAGTGGCGACTCATCCGCCGCCAATTCTGCTGCTGCTGCCGCTGCTGCCGCCACATTGGCTTTTCTTCCGCCAACTCATCCTCTCTTCTCGAGGACTTATCCCACGCCGCCCTTGAGTCCACTTGCCACTGCACGATACCATCCCTACGGCAAGGCCTCTGCACTCTTTCCATCGTCTTTGTCGTCGTTGGGCCTCGCCATGCCTGCCCCCGCGCATCCACACTCTATTCCCGGATTACCACCCTACTTTTCGCCTTATTCTCTGTATGGTGGTCCGCGGCTTGGTGCTGCCTCCGGCTTGCATCACTGAATTTCGGCATTGTCAGGCTGTAGGCACAGTGCAGAGTAACAAGAGTTTGTAATGTGGAGATATGTATAGTAAATAGGCCGCTTGAGTTGTCTTGGCCAATCGATAAAAAATTCAGTTTCAAAGATATGGAGCTTTGAACTTACGCTAACGACCGTGTAATTAAAATGTTATTTGTCTAAACGGGCGATGTAGGTTAACTACGGCTGGAAACAGAATTATATTTCAGATATTTAGGTTTGTGGTTTTATTATATATACGAGATACATTTAAATTTCTCTACGACCTTGATTTGGAAAAATATTTATAGTTGGATAACTGTCTAAATACATTTTTTTTTGTTTCAATGTTGATACGTCTCTAATATCAAATTGTAAGGCTGATAATTTCTTTTTTTTTCTTCACAATCGAAGATTGATTTAAAATGAAAAGTTTTTAAGACGAAAAAAATTTTTTTTTGCTGTCAAGGGGTGTATATCCTTTGTAGATTTTGAGATTTTCGTGATTGTAGCCTATTACTCGGTAACTAAGCGAGATAGCGAAAAATATACGTTTTTGAGATATTAAAAAAATTTTTAATTTCATAAAAATGGTAATATTTTAAATACCTACTAAAAGAGTTACGAAAAAATTTAACTGACGTTTTTTGTAGGAAGTTTTATTCCCAAACATTCAACTTTAGTGACATTTTTCATTAATTTGCTTATTTATCGAGTGATTGCAAAAAAACTGAAAAAAAACGCCAAGTTCCCAAAGGGTATTTAAAAAATTGTACAAAAAAAAAATATTTTTTCGCAATTTAACTTTTCAAAATTATAGATACGCATTAAACACTTTTTTTGCAAAAAAAAAAAATAAATAAAATAAAATGATTAGTGACGTGATACATTTTTCACCAAATCAATTTTCAACGAGGAACCTGTGATTATTTATTATCACATAAAAAACGAGTCTGAAGACTATGGATCCTATTCCCTCAAATACTTTCGGGGTATTAACTGTTTGAAACTGTGATTTTCACGCACTTGAATAATACTATATATATACTGCGTGCGAATAAATGCATCGCTGTGTCGCGTGATATTCATGAGAATATTTACACGTGACACGGTATCGCGATCATTCAAGTTGTGTATTCTATGCGCTTCAACTTTATTATAAATATATATTCTCTAAAATTTCCCGTCCCTATGTAATTATATTGTAAATTTGTTAATAGTCTCCATGCACATAAAAAGTTCGTGGTGACGTCAAATACTTTTAAATATAAGTGTATAAATTCATTTTCACCATTTTCATCGTCTATTTTTGCGTAACCAAAGTATTGAACGTCCCAATAATTGAGTGTTTATTATAAAAATGCCATGACACTTCAACAAAAAAAATATATATATAAATATAAAAGACATTTTAACATTTCAGACTGTGTCTTATAACAATGAAAACAAAAAAAAAACAAAGACATATAAACATTAAGTGTGCTATGAAATAAAATAAAACTATTGTACATAGAATTTATTATTATTCTTAATAATCTGTTGGCATTTTTGAAATATTATCTCAACGTGCTCATTAGAAAGCCCATCAGAGTCTCATTGTCAGATATTATTATGAAGGTATATAATTTAAAAAAAAATGTCCAATATCAAAAGAAGTGTTTTGACCATTTATATATAAAAAAACTATAAATAATAATTAATGTAATTTCTCATGATAATTGTTCCATCATCATTACGCATTCAATGAAAAAATACAACTGTTATTTTTTACTTAACTCAAATCTTCTTATTTGACGGCCCAACGTCATCAACTGGTATATAATTACTGCTAATTTAATTACCGAATTTGCAACGCACGCCGCAAACTTTTTTGGGATAATTGATCACCTGCCTCTCCCCATAAAAAAACAGGTCTGTATATATATCTTAATTACCCTAATAAATTGTTTTCCGGACTCTAAAAAAATTCCACAAAAATATTGGTCCACAAATAAATGAAATACAGAATATTTGCAAACTGCGCATGACTGTCAAGATGGCGGGCGTTCAACAGCTGATTCTGAAATATGGTAACTCGTATATAAAGAACGGTGAATGATAAATTGACGAAAAATATACGGTTAGGCGGAGGCCAGGTCTCAAATAACGCGCGTCGAGGCTCAACAACTTTCCATCCGTCACAAGAGAATGTTGTACATAATTTCCGCTTCTAAGCACGCTGTAAAAGCGTATATATTATTCTCAGCAGCTCTTAAATGCTTAGTCAAATGAACGCGAGCGTGGACGGATGAACAACGTGGAAGAATGCACCCGAAAACGAATTGCTGAATGCGAATCGATCACATACGCGCGAGCGAGTCGTAATAATATACCTGAAATTCCTGCGGTGCTGTGTATTACCCATATATTCGACAACAAAAATAAATATTGGTATAGTATTTTTGTACCCCCGTGGTCTTCTCACTAAAAAACAAAACAAAAAATCGTGTCCATCAAAAAAACCTTAAAAACAATACCCAACATTTTTTCATCATCAGATTTATAAATATTTGAAACATGGCTTGTCGAACGACGAATGTCACCTGGTATCATCATCAGCACGACAAACAGTATATAAGGTAAATGACTGATGTGCACAATTGAACCATTGTGATGGCTTCCTGTCGCAGTGGGCCGCCTTTATGATGTGGATCGCATAGTCGGTGATTAATTGATTGTTTAATGGTCGAGGCAGTGAGAATTATTTTGCCTCTACGTCATCCGTGGCCCATTTAAGCTCAAATAATTGGAACTCTATGCAACGAGTCGTGAATATTCATTGGGGCGCGTTAAAAAAATTGAATGAGGCGAAAAAGGAGGATTAAATAAGGAGAAAGTGCGGTGAGGCAGAGTCTAATACTGTGGTAGAAGAAGGAAAAAAAATAATAATAAAAAAAGAAATAACACCAAGACACACTGTGTGTGTGTGTGTGTGTGGCTGACTCAGCTTTTCGCTCTACTCGATTATCGCCACACGCACATTTTCTCATTAATCTTTTTCAGCCGTAATTAATGCCCGCTACATGCGAGTGCGCGACTGACAGCCGCCACAGTTTAAACCTTATATTTTTTATTATGCGGATAAAGGAGGAGCTCTGATGAAGCCAATGATGACTCGAGTGATCACTGCAGCCTTTGTGTTTTCATCCGTTGATTCTTGCCTTTGCCTCAATGATGAATATGTACCTTTTTCCCCTTTATATATATGTATGTGCATGTATATTAGGTGTGGCACTTGAAATTACCTGGCTTATATTGATGACGGTTCGCTCTGTCACTTTTGTTGTGCTTAATGATTTATTTTTATTCAACTATAATATATATGTTTCTTGACTTTTTCTTTCAAGTCTTGTTTATGGTCGCTTCACCATGATGTGGAGGTAATTAGTGCCCGTCGTACATCATTTCGCGACTTCAATGTCATGCCACGTCGCGAACCCGCACATTACCCTGAGCTCGACATGTACTTATCGAATAATTGTCGTGAAAAGGGAGTAGTTAATGTGTGTGTGTGACAGCACGCAAAAAGATAGTGTAAAAAAATTAATTTATTGTTGGAAATGTTTAGCGATAAATTCTTCATAGTTCCAAGAATTCAAGTAAAAAAACTTTGCATTAAAAAATAGATAATATATATACAAAAACATATTCACAATTTTTCGATGATACAATAATTAATTTTTCGGGAATGGTAAAGACTATATGAGGAAAAAATTATGGCTTTTTATGTTAACGCCTGTCTCTCGTTCTCAGGATCGACCACTTGATTAACGTTTCAAATGATCCGCCGATAAATCGACATATTGCCGCTCCCAAGGTGTGTACAGTCAGATGTCGAGTCAACGCTCTGCATCAGCGCAGTATGTAATGAGCAAGCTCTGGATTTATAGCCGCCTCTCTGTATCCTAATTCTATAATCTCGTCTGTAATAGGGGTCATTATCGTAATGCACGTATGTCTCGGCGTTGAAATGATCCCTAGGGGCACACACACCGCAGTCTCGGTCGTGATCGCGTTGCACGTAGGACGATCATGCATTATATATGGCTGCAGTCAAGAGATAATTGCACAATTATCTGATTTCTGTTATTTTCGATTATTATCGCCGCTGCCTCTCACCTTCACTTTCCCCTCTCGACATAATATATCATCATGAGGACAATTGTCTCAACCAACCTGCAATATATCTCAATATTATTATAAAACCCGTCTCAAAAACCAAGACGTCCAATAATTTCAGTTGAAATTCAAGTCGCAGGTTTATTTTAGGTTGAAAACAATTACCCGCGAGATTTGTTGAAAGCTTCAGTGCAATTAGGCTGACACAAAATACATAAGGTTTGCATATTTACACCCTGTCGTTCGCGCACACATCAACGCGGTTATTTCAAGTGGCGTACATAAAGAAATACAGGAGAAAGAGAAAATAGCAGTGAATTGCTGGTGTTCTGTAGAGAGGCCTCGAGTGCAGCTTATTTATTCCAGGAAATACTCTGCAGCCAACGATTTGTTAAGCAATTGTTGATCCTCACGTCTTCTACCGCTGTTTGGTGCCAGTTAACTTGATCGTCGATTCGCAGCCGCGGCTACTATCTCACCAGTCTGTTGAATTCAAAACTACCTCAGACAATAAAACTGAGAATACAGCGAGAATATATACGGCTACACACACGTCAATCCTGTATAAGTGGCTGGCAGTTGGACGCGAGCATTATAAGTCAACTGGTCGTCGTGCGATCGCGTCTTTCATTCGCCCCATGTGCGCGCGCATGAGAGAGGGCGCGCTTATACCGTACGTCGGTAAGTCAGACAGATAAAAAATTATGACGTCATGCGGAACGTTTTACGCAATGGCATACAGACAGCTAAAATGGTGAACGCGGTGCGGGAGATAAAGATACGGCGAACGGATCGCCCACGGGCACGTTACTTGCTTTATGAGGGGCTACGCTCAGGGTGGACGTGCCGATATTGCGTATAATAAATTTACGGTTAGGGATCGGAGGCGGGCAAAACTTCTATAGCTCTCTCACTCTGACGATCTCCGCATCGACGGACGCGTTGCGCGCTTTACGACGCAGATATGCACTCGAATTTATGACTGTGGTCTGTAACGCCAGCCAAATTACTGCCGAACGTTCTTTACGATCGTTAATCTCCTTCCGCAGTTGTGTCGGCCTTCTCTCACCGTCTCATCCTCATGCAACGCCATTTTCCCAATTTTATCATCATCATCACCATCATCATCATCATCAACCTTCCGCAGTTGTGTCGGCCTTCTCTCACCGTCTCATCCTCATGCAACGCCATTTTCCCAATTTTATCATCATCATCACCATCATCATCATCATCAACTCGGCGCGCCACTGCCGTATTGGCCTCTGCCAATACATACAGACCCATAAAAATAATCATGTCATTGGCTCACGACTTGGCACACAACATCATCAACTCGGCGCGCCACTGCCGTATTGGCCTCTGCCAATACATACAGACCCATAAAAATAATCATGTCATTGGCTCACGACTTGGCACACACACATACACATTGAACGACTGAGCAAAATATATGGCAGCGCAGAGAAAGCAAAGAGCGGAGGCCATAAAACAACGGGCGCAGTCTGCTTGTTACCCAGACGCCGTAAACTCCGGGTATGAATCTGAATTATGGAATTATATGGCGTAGTAACTCATATCTTTGGCGCATGTAGGGTGGGCCCCATTGGGACCCCCCTAAATCACATACGCTACATTCGTTTGCTCTGGATCACACTCTCTTTCTCTCCTTTTTTTTCGCTCGAGGTGTAGCCCTTGTATTAGTTAAATTTTTACATGTACGTCTGATTTGATTGTGTTTTTGAGTATGGTTGATTTCTGCACGGGTCTTTCTGGACGTGTCCAACTGTCAGGACGTGTCCAACCGATAGTCGCGCAGGCTGACGCATTGTCGTAAAGGCGGCGGCATCCTCTCTGTGCGGGCCAAAAGCACACACATGCGCGAGCTTGCAGTGGACGTTAACGGTCCTCATAAAGATGCGAAGCAGGGTCCTGGTCTCGGCATATCGTCGCGTTATAATTCACTCGCATGCACTTTACCTAAACTACTGAAGCTTCAGCCAACCACACCACATATATATAGTGTCAGATTATTTTAGTTTGCATTCATGTTAATCTAAAACTTTGTATATTGACTAAATATCTATAGAGAACTATGGAAAAGAGCCTAATATATTGTATTTTAAACCTGTGATTACTAGTCGGATTAAGCTGCGAATATAATCTTAAATTATACTGTCTCTGTTATTTTTATTTTTCACATCGGCTTCATAAAAGCTAAATAAGGCATATATTTTATGGGTGAGCTACTTATTTTGTTTTATCCTCACTGATAGTTCAGAACGACGCCAGGGTATTGCTGATTTTTTTGGTGTTTTTTTCCAACTCTCAAGTATAGCTATAGGAATAATATCATCGCGAGGCAAAGCATTTAACACCATATAAAATGACTATTTCCCATGAATTTTATAGGTTTATAAGGTTGCCGATGATCTTTAAGATGACGTCAGGGGGTTGAGAATTTTTTAATACTATAATACTATTATACTACTATACATGAATTAACTAACCCATGAATTATATGGGTAAATTTGTATATATTTAATTGTACAGTCACTCTGTGGATAAGGGTGCGAATGGAAAAAAAGAATTAGGAGAGAAGCGGGCGGAAAAAAAAGATTTATCAAAAGGGAGCAAGACAGGATGACAAAGGTGGTCAACAGTTGCAAGTGATAGATGGCCGACCTCCGCCCTCTGACAGCAAGCCATTACTTCTCATCCGGAGTTTCTGCCGCTCGAAGATCTCACAGGGCGCGCGATTGTTTGTTTTATTCCTATTATACCCTTCATCATTCTCGCTACTTAATACACACCACATCCAATCCAAAAATTAATTAAAAAAACCAACTGTAACATAGCCTTCTTCCAAGTGATGATGGCATATTCGATGAGTGACGAATAAAACAATGCTCTGATGTCGCGTGTGAATTCTCCAGCAATTAAGTCGGAAAAACTGTCGATAGATAGAAGGAACTTTTCTAGACAGTTTGGTTTAGTGAACATTCGCTGCCACTCACACACACACACACGGCATGCCGCGGCATTGTGCAAAGAGGCAAGCGGATGGACATTCATTCATTCATTGTCCGCACTACATATGTGCCAGGACGTATTCGCGCTTCATCCGGGACTGTCTGCTGCAAGAGTCGACGGGTGTCACAAGATAAACTTGAACGTCAATCGACGTGCACGGTACATACATCAATAGCCATTCTATGGGTGTACAATGCCACTTGCGTTTCCATTTACTACGCTCTATAACACAATTTACCGTGTGTCGTTGTTGCGGAATATGTGTTTAAACTACAGCTTTTTACTTCATGTTACCCACTGACAACTGAGAACACCTTGGACCCAGCTGCTTCCACGCACGTTTTTTAAAATCTTTTGTAAACGCATCTATATAGCAACTATCCTTCTGAAAATAATTTCCGAGTAAATATCAGAACCTGTCATATCAGCAAATAGTCCATGCTAAAGTAACTTTGTCACTCTGACACAGGTTATACATATATAGAAACCTCAAGCCACACAGTATAATTTACAGAGTGGTGGTATACAGTGTGTTAATCGCATAACACGCCGCTAACGAGGCGAGTGTGTTTGGTTCTACCATCCCCATTGAATTATATGCAGACACCCCTCTTCCCATCCTCAGTGTGCTTTAACGTGTGTACGTGTCAGAAAGCCTAAGTCTATATATAGACCACACCTCTGCACCGCTCATATTTCCTAATTGCTATTAGCACGTCGAAAATTTATGGCTTAGACAGACCATGGTTCACTCTACAGGCAGAGATCTATCTTATCCAGCGACGATCGGTCGTATAGATGGACTTTAGTGTGCGAGAGGCGCCAGCTCTCGAGACATGGTGAATGCTGGAGCGTGCAGAGTCAGAGTAGCCAAGAGAAGAAGTGTTAGGGGCCAAGAGTCAAGAAGATGAACAGAGAGGATAACGCGGGGTTAACGGGGAGACGCGAGCAGAGAGATTAGGGAGGCGGTGGCCCGAGGGCGACAGGGATAAATCACCGCCAACGACGCGCCAACCCGCCCCTTCACCCGGGTGTTACTTTACCCGTGAGTGAACGCGCGCGGATAAGCCATCGCAGGCCTGCTAACTCACAAAAGCTATAGACCAGCTAGTGGAGAGACCAAGTCAGCATGTTGATGATGGTGAGCTCGCGAGGGTGCTTAGTCGATTAATCGCAAAACAAATGTGTCTTGGCTACTCTGTGCTCTCATGTACACGGGAAAGGCTATTAGTTGGACAGGCTGAAAGGTGAGTTTATAGCTGTGTAAAAATGTAAACGTTGAAAAGCATTGCAGCCACTCTGCGAAAGCTGTTCAATGTTGGGCGGTTTAACGGTTATAGAGTTTATGACCACCAAAGGAGTGATTAATTGTTCAATAAAGTGGAATTGGGCTCAGTAAATCCGATTGGAGAATAAAATTCAATTACAGTCTACTATAACAGTGTGTTTTTTCTTAGACTGTTGGTGTTATACCTTTTGACACGACGCGAAATCCATTTTGATTGCAACTTATATGAATAATTTTTTGGAAAGATTTATTAAATCAGGAATACGACTAAACTGACAAGTTGATGAAATAGGGCTTTTTGGCCATCTATTAAATCTACGAGCTTTTATGTGACACATTATTTCGTGATGAACATATATGTGTCCATATATGTATATTTTTTTAAAATAAAAATTTGAATTATTTGTAACACTAATATTATTTAGATTTTATAGATTCTTTGAGTTTATATAAAAGTAAGGAATATGTAGGATCTTTCCTTTTATCAATCACCTGAAGGCTTCGTAAGGGGATTTCTCAAAGTTCTGTATAAAGAGCTTCTTATAAAATATTTAGTAACCATTTCTGCGGCCACTCACTGTTTCATCCTGCTTTGCGAGGTATTTCAACTTATATACACACACATGCAACCGCGTTCAGCTATATAATATCTTAATCTGACGATCTTATCGTTCGCATTAAGATGAGAATATATGGAAGTGACTTTAGTGTCCCATAAATAAAGATTAGTCAGTCGGCACTTGCCATTAACATTTGCCATTACGGCTATTAACATTAATTATAGCCGAGCTTCTACACTATAAACCATTATAGCCATATCCCTCGCTCGCTGATGTCACTTTTTTATTTTCACCCAGTGTAGGTAAATCGCGCGCTCACGCTAGTTAACATATGTTATTTCTAAATTTTTGCATACACCATTATATCCCAAACATTCCACGGCCTCTTTATAATATATAACTTTCTAAATACAGAAGAAATAAACTACACCAGAGAGGCGGGCCGGGAAGAAACAGGAGCAGTCGCAAGTCACAAAGGCAAGGCCCAACTCCTGCCAGCTAGGGCCCGACGATCAACTCGCTAATTCATTGCGCGATCCGCGCTCAAAGGCGGCTTTGCACAGTGCTCTATACCGACAAAGGAAGTTGTTTATCCTTACAAGATGAGGCACACAAGATGGCTGCTCGTTTTACCAGTCATCTATCAATCACACGGGCGCATCAGCCGCTCGAAAAGTATATAGAATAGGCCTCTCGTATAGCGTATATAAAATAAATATCAGTCTCTTCCTTGGGGGAAAAAACGTTGACAGTGTGTCACTCATCACGACTTGTAAGTATGGTATGTCACTGTTTCAGGGATCGTTTTTTGTTTTTGCAGATGTCGCCGCGATGTCAAAGCGAAAACATTTGTGGTGGGGCCCCCTCTCGATATCAGAGGAAGGCATTTTCTTCGGTCGGTATGCAAGGACTCTGCCGCATCAATGTTGCGAGCGCACATACACCCATATGCCAACCTCAAGCCAAATTGCTGCTAATTACAGTTGGTGTATATGTACGGAATTCCCGAGTGTGACGCGCAAGACATGTAATTTATGGCTTTATTACGTGCAGTCCTCATCGGCCCGACCAGCCTCACGACGGCTTTTTATTGTCGCTTTTGAGCGCTTCTTGCTATATATTCTGTCCTTATACACGTGCGATTGCGTGGGATTGTGAAGAAATTATCATGTGTCTCTAATACGCTTTTTTTTTATGGCTCGACTGTATATCATCTTTCACTGACATTTATATTTTTTGATATTTCAATATATTTTCAATGATTTTTTTTTTATTTCTTCCTGTATTAAATTAAAAAAAATTATTTAGTTCGTTCAAGAAATCGATCATTTTGATATCTTCCAAATTGAGAGAAAAATGGAGATGATGAAAATGTTTTTCAAAGATTTTCTAAATAATTGTTTTCATTTTTCATTTAGTCATCCAAGGGATCTATCAAGAGAATTCTGTGGATTTTTTTTTAGACGTATTATACATATACATGTCTCAAAAATATTGTAAAACTCCCTCAACGCCAACATATACAATTTCAAACTTCTACGAGTCTTCTCTTGGCTCTCAAGTACTCGCCGCAGGTATAAGCTTAGAATATAATATACACAAGAGCGAACATACAAAGTCCCAGTGCCCATATCACTTTACGTTAGTCGATATGCTACCGTTTTTATTGGACTGCTCGCTCTTCGTCGCGCTTCCATTCCGCTATTATCGGCCGAATACTTTTTGTAAGATGGGAATATTGTCAAGAGACTAATATACCTATAGTGCACGTCTATAAAGTGCTTTTCGCGTATGTGCATCACGCCTTATCAATATATTGAATATGTCAGCTTTCCTATTGACTTTTGCTTAGCTCGAAAAAACCCGAATCATTTGTGGTTTATCGCGAGAGATGAGAGTCCAGAGCAAAATTGATGCGGACAGGCGGCCTCTCGAGGCCGTTATGGCAAATATAAGCAATAAAAGGATCTGCGAGCAAATTGTTTGTATTTCTAAATATTGGCTTGGGTTTTCATCGTTGAATCGTTGACGGCAGCTTTAAAGCTGTGCAAATTGGCTGGGAAATCTCTAAGAGAGGGTCTTGAGCTTTTTTTCGTTTACTCTTGGTTAAGGAAAATCTCATCCAATCTCCCGGCAAACGATCCTTCAGATATTGTTGTCTTTTCCGCAAAGCTGCTTTGCCAATCGATTGGTCACGGCCACGCAGCTTACGTAAATTCTTGATAAATTTCCTCCATGTTTAATGAAAGCTCCAAACAAGGCTCCTATACATAACACTTTATTTTTATCCACATTTATCTTCGTGAGCCTCTGACATCACATATTTTGACAGAGACTGATGTCCCACGCTCATTTTCGTCGGTATGGCCCCGCGAACTTGCATCCCAGGCTAAATGTCACCCAGTGGTTACAGACATTGCTGATTTATTACTTTGCAAGAGTCGCAAGTCACTTCCTCCCGCCGCCAGGTGCCTCTCTGCTCATTTTTTTCACGCGCTTGCGCGTCATTTCAACACATACATACCACCCCCCCCCAAATTAAACGGTCGGTTGCAGGGTTATATATGGAGAATTAATACGATGCATTTGGTATTTATCTGGTCTTTGTGTAGTTTGGTAAAGCGTGCTCGCGTCCGGCGATTGTACGCGCATATCATATATGCGAGTGATGATTGATGACCGCCATTTCCTGCGACATGCAACGACGTCGGGGTGCATCTCTACGCGTCCTCTGCGAGTGCCCGAGGCTCATAAACGTAAACATCGCGTTAGTTCCACCATTCGCTTCCCACTCAGAGCCCGTTCGTAAATCATGTGACATTACTGCGTCATATACCATGGTTGCTGCTCTCCTAGGATGCCGATAATGCACGCGCAATATGTCTATATTTTTTATGTTACTTTCGCACCCTCTGCAATCACGATTTTCTCACCTCTGACGTGTTTGAGCTCGATATTTCTTCTTTTAAGGTGTCAGGACGTCACTCATAGCGCCATCTGACTATTTCGATCGTGCTTAGATTTCTCGAACTGATATGCACACATGCACTTGTTCCCTCCGAGGGAAAATGGATGAAATTAAAATTAAGGCATTAAAATGTGTGAGTTTAGAGGCTATATAAGGCTGGTGTAATTCCGCATGTCTGGCTACAATAGTAACAGCAAAGTCACTGCTCACTTCTGGCTGCAGTATAATATTACGTGTGAACACTGCATTGTTCGCGGGCTAGTACGGCTCAGTAATTATTCTAGTGTGTAACTATATTGCACGCCGACGACGAGACTTCTCGGCTCCACATACGGCTTTATCATATCTGTAATGCACTTTTGCGCTCACGTGAAACATTGCGTCCGCGACCGCAGCACGGATTTGTGGCGCTTAAACACGTGCAAATGTGGATAATGTTTTAGGATGAAAAGCAGTTGTTTTAATTAGAGAAATGAGATTGGGGTAAGAAGGTAATTTACAGTGTGAAAAATGGTGGAAATTGGAATTTTCAGTGATTTATCGGGGTTAATTGATTTATTTGCCTTATGGCGACCTGGGTTATCCTTATACTTTTTTTCTTCTTGCCTTCACTATTGGAATAATTTCCCTTCCCGTTTCTTTTGCTCTTCCTCATTTTTCTGTGTCCATAATACTCCAGGACGCCGTGTATTTGCAGCGAGAATGTTTTTCGACATCACTAACTTTAGCGCGGAATAAAAGACAAAATAAAGGAAAAATTAAAAGAAAAATTAAACGAAACTTCCAGAAAACTTCACGATTATTAAAAAACACTCGCAAAAATCACTAAATGGACACAGAATTTTCACAACGTGGCACAATGGCTACTGCACGCAAGAACATTCGATTGAATTGAAAACTCTATAACGGCTAACCGTCGAACATGGCGATTTAGGGGGCACGGGAAGTGACGTCGGAATCCAGTTGATGATGAATCCTTGTGAGATGGCGCAGTGGGACACTTGAAAATGCTAAAAGAGCCGCCAAATGGCACGTCTAATGGACTCAATGGGCAGGCCTTGGACTTTTGTCCACTCGGAAAATTCTGAAATTAGCTACATTCAGTTCAGCGGTAAGGATTTGATCAACTGAACCTTGAGTCTTATTTGCTCGACATCGCCGAAACTAGCCCACTGATCGACGTTGTCGGCATATAGGGTCCAGTTACAACCTTTCAGAGTCCGCTCGCAAATTTCGTATGCGCAGTTGGCAAGAAAACTGTGTGCATAAGTGACTTCTCAGGCCTCACCACTGTAGGTTGGTGAATTTAAGCCGTGGACGCTACTTTCAGCCTCGGAGAACGATCAGATGGTGTGCCATGAAGAGAAGATTACCCATAACCAGCTTTGAGTGGAGCGATCTGCTCTAGTCAGTACTGAACAGAAAAGTTGGCACTTAAAATCGGTTTCCTTGTGTCCCACTGTCCATGAAAGTCATCACTGAGATCCACTCCAAGTATTTGGCGAGGGTAGGCACGTCATCACCTGCATTTATCTCTCGCTTTCTCGGAGACATCACGTATATGATAGCAAAAGCCTCTTTGGCTTGAAACTCTCACTCAATATCCTCGCACAAATGCAGCAAAACTCGCTTCATCCGACTGTATACCTCGTGTGCAGTCCACCTGATGACCGCAAAATGATTAATTAACACAGAAAAAATTTATTTTGAAATAGAATTTCAAGTGGACAATTGATTAAATAAATTTTAGTGACCTGCACTGAAAATGTTTAAAAAAGTAATTGAAAAAGATATTTTATAAAATATAGAAGATAAAAATAGATGTTTTTGGCGCGTTATGAATTTTTAAATACATAGCATGGTTTACACTGGAGTGTTTATATTTTCATATTGAACAGTTTTATATATGGCGAGTTAAGAGTGCTTGAAAATATTTTATTTGTATAAAGAAAGTATAGAGATAACGGAAAGAGTTTTGAATAGCACTGTGCACTCTTCATACCGGTCATGGCATATCAGCAATGTTGTAGAGTAAAGCGCTAGGATCACCCTTGCCACTAGTCGTGGCCGTCATGGCTTCCGCCATCGCTATGATAAATTACATACTCACGGTAATTGCCTTCTAAGTTATGGCTTATAGCTCGTATGAAATATGGTATCGCTCCGCACGCAATTACAGCCTGGTTATTTATCTCGGGTGCCACGGCTTCTTCCTTCTCTCTTGTACACCGTATCACACCATCCCCTATCCAGTTTACACCCTCGTATTTTTCATTCAGCCATTACAGCACAGCTCACAACTTTCAAGCATGAAAATTTCACTCGAAATTCCGTGACTTTCAAGCATTAACGTATTATTAAGAGACTTGATCATAGAATCATAAATTATATCACGAGAATTATTATATTTACACTAAACCAAACGGCTGATCGAGCAAAAAGAGGTTGAAAGCGCTTTCGAATTGTCAAAAACTCGTTTTAATTGTTTAAAACCTTTAAATTACCAGTAACCTAAATTACTGGTAATTTTTTTTAGCACATTTTACAACGTTTTTTAGTATTTATAATTAATTGTTTATAAATTTTAAAACCTTTTTTTTATTTTTAAGGGCTTGCAGTCTTGGAGACAGAGGATTTTGCTGATAATTTCTTCTATACCGGCCGGATGTTTGTATTCGGATGGCTAGAGAGGGTTGTGGCGCCATCCTTCGTAAGATTTGTAAACCAACGGGGAAGAAAACAGCATTAAACAGTTTTCAACTAATTTAGCAACAGTTTAACTAATTTATACATATATATAAACTTCTTCGTGTCTAAAATTTTTCAAGAACTTTTTTTAATAGAAGGAAAGACCGTTTTATTACTTACAGTTATAATACCCTATTTTAACCTATTTACTTCTAACTTATTTGATTGATAAAGAATTTAATTATGTACTTAATTGAGCACATTTTGGCAAAATATTAAACAGATCGAGTGACGTGTGTTTATCGCCCGATGTGATATTTTTTAATCCATTTTTAAAACTTTTCCAACAATCATCACCAAGCCCATCAAATTGCTTCTGAAGCAGATTGAGGGATTCTCTTTCTCCACCGCCGGAGGCTACTGAAAAATCTTCAATAATCTTCTGAAGCCTCCTCCGCATATATTCATAAGACAGTGCCTGCAGTTTGCTCTCGGTCAAGAGCACATAGCAAGTATTATACAAAAAGTAAATTTGGTCCTTTAAACACGCGAAATCAAAGAGCCTAAAAAAAAATTTACCCACGACATTCTCCGCAAATATCGACCCGACACACCTGACTAACTGAGTATTGTCATTGTCAATGCGCTCGCTGTCCATGACCAACTTGTAAATTGCATGAAGCGTGGCATTCACTCGATCAATTGTAATTTTGCTGGTACTTTTTTTTCTAGGACATTCTAAATGATCCAAGTATCGGATGACACTCGGTCTATCGTAGAAGTTCCGGTACCACTCGATGCGCAGCAGCCGGTGATGGAGTTTGTGACACCAATTTTTAACAACAATATGAGTATTGAAGTTTTCTAGTGACAAGGATGTACCGTTGTCTGTCCAAGTTGCTTGCAGTGGTCCGGACGGCACGCCAATCAATGCCAGGACGCCAATCTGATTTCTAAAAGCAAAAAAAATCCGGTGAGTACTGAACAATAATCAATTAAATCCCCCTACATAGAAACTACTTACCCAAACCTTGATGAACTGTTGTTGTGATCTATTAAAATTGTCTGATTTTCATCAGCCCTAGAACCCATATTAACAAGATATTCCTTGATGAACTCAGAATCGGTTGAATTGTCATCTAGAACTGTTTCGAAATAGAGATTCAAAATATCTGATGCACCGAGTGCGCTCGTAAGATTGTTTGGAGAATTTTGGACTGTAAAAACCATCGCTCCTTCCCACTCTGGATTGATGACGGCGTCTGACGTGTTATCGGCAAAGAAATCCTGCAAAAGAGCAAAAGAAGAAGCGTCTCGACTGAAGAACTTGGTCGCGAGCACGAGGTCCCTCTCGCCAGAGCTGTAGGCGATCAGGGGATTTGAAAAATTGGAGATACCGAGTACGAGGTATGTATCAGAACTCGTGAGAGTGAGAATGGTTGACTGCCATCCTGCCAGGTTGAAGAATAATCCCAGAGGAAGGTGACCGCCGCCTTGGCTATGTTGGCTGATCCACTCGGGGAGCAGTAGGACGTAGGTTCCATCACGCCAATAAATCTGCAGATGCCTGTGTCGCTGGTCCATCAGGTAACTGCGCAGAACAACCCTGATCTCTTGCTCCGAAGTGGAATTAGCGAGCGTGCAGACGAGCGTAACGTCGTCCTCCGAGCCATGGCAGCACTCAGAGTCCTCGGATCCTCTGAAAGCGCGCAGCGACTCATCGCACATTCCGCTGGGAATTATGAGAGTATCCAGAGCGTCATCCAATGCCTCGTTCTCGATCCACACGAGCCTGGATGAATTTCTGTTCAGCGCGTAAAAGTCCTGTCCGTTGCCGCCGTAAAAAAAGGTCGAGTTCCCGTCGACGTAGAAGCGATCGCTTGCTGTGGATCCAAATGTAAAACTCTGGCCTGTAGTCTGCTGAGTTAACTTTGTCACGGTCGAAAAGCCTTTGAAGTCACTGTGGATCTGCGTCGAGTGGTAAACTTTCAGCACGTCGCTCAACAGAATGCTGTCAATCTTACCGAAAATATTGAACATTCTGACGGCTACGGAAGTAGGAGTGGTATTGCTCGGTATCTCTATCACGGGATAGACAGTTGTACCATGGTATCCGTCGACAAATACACAATTGACTGATACACTCTCGATAGGATCCTTGTCTCTTTGTCGCGTTGGATTGACAGACCGGTAGGGTTTTATAGAAAGATGCAGTGATTGACTACTAGTGTAAAACACTTTCCACACCAAAGTATTAGTTTTAGGTTTATATCGAACGAACATAGTACTAATGAATATCGGATTGTTGATGAAGGTGACAATGAAATTGGACTGATCTGGATTAATTTCGGCTTTTCCAATGAATTCTTCTGCTATCATGGGAGAAAGCGGCACATAGACTGTGTACATAGGGGAAGAGTTACTGCCAATGACGTGAGTAAATGGGTGGATGACGCTTTTTTCACAGTCTACGATAGTATCCATGCTGTAAAATGTTCGTCCGCCACCGCCATTAACAACGACTGAAGTTGTTCCATTATTTGTGCCATGTAATTGTTCACTGTAATTACATGAAAATGTATCAACTTCTCCGGTTCGTCCAATAACCGCCAAATTAACTGATTCGTTCATTGCATACAATCTTAACAAATCCCTCTCATCGGCTGTGTTTCCTACATGTCCGAATCCAAACTTCGGAAACCAGTGGAAATTCAGGATACCAGCGTAGCTAGAAAAATCGAGAATATTCCTGGACATGCCACCAGGTAGTTTGATCATCCCAGTGAATGGTTCTCCCTGAATGACGTAGGTATTGGTAATATTTCCATTGCCGCCAAAAATATTTACAGACCCACTGTAAATTGAAAATATGTTATTCAAAGAATTACATCCGATGACTGTGCCCCTGGAAACGTATTCTAAGTTGTAAAATATATAAGACTCATGACTACGTTTTTTCCAGCGATTTTTGTGTCCAACTACGAACGCATTCTCACACCTGTACACAGAGCTTGCTGACTGCGTTGACCAGTCTGCGTACAGTGCGTTGGGGTCGTATCTCGGCGAGCAGAGAAGCGTCGTCCAGTTTTGCGCATTTGCGTGAACCCGTGACAAGCCCTCGGCATTTTTTACATCGTCATTTTCCATGTCAATAAACGCGTAGCCGGCTGTAATGCTGCCCCCGCCGATCGCACCTAATCCAACGGCGTAGGCGACTATTCTCGCGTCACTTTTCTCGAGCTGCTGCTCGATCTGGTGTTGAAGAAGGTTAGTCCAGTCTGTGCGGTTTTCCAGAACCTGTATATCTTGTGGTACCGACAGTAGGATGATTTTGTGCCAAAATATCCGCGCGTTCTCACTCCAAGTTGTGCGGTAGTCTCTGCTGTAGTAGTACACGGCGCTCAGACCCAGTGTAACTTGCTCCAGCACGAGCAGAGCCAGACCTATGAGCAATCCTGGTACAAAGCCGACGCCACTCATCATCAAACCACCTGCGACCGTTATCGCCACGCAGGAAAACGTCAGCGTGATAATGTACTCGGCCTTGTCCCTGTCACGGCAGCCACTGTCCGGCTGGGAGCACGCGTCGATCATCTGCGACATCTGGACAATGTTGAAGAGGTCAAAACCAATGCCAATAATCCCCAGAGCGTAGCCAAATGTTTTTACTCCGTATCTCAGCCCCAGGTATCGCATGTGCCCTAAGTACTGGTAAATGACGGTCGGCGTAGAGGCTGGTAAAAAGTCCAGCACTGCCTGAGAAAAATGCTTGACCAACCAAGGTACGAATTTTCCTGCAGTGACACTGAGGGCAAAGATACCTGCCGACAGAGCGAGAACTCCGCTGGCATACCAGCATCTATCTGGGTTATCCGATTGATGGAGGCACGTGGCAATTGTCACATGGAGTCCACGCAAAAGTGGAATACTGGCAGCAGCGTGGAGTGCAATAGTTCGACTTGGAAATTGCCGCGGTCGGAGTTGCGGACGCGTGGATCTCTGACGCCATGCATCATTGATCACCGCCGTCATCCGCTGGAATTTCCGGTAACCATCGAGCCCACCGTGCTCTACCACATCCCTCACCAGGATTTTTGATGCTCCAACTAGAACTTCCGGCTCTTGTCGTATAAATGCTCGCACAAGATCAACTAACTGATCAGCTTTTGCTGCTTGTGCTCGTTGCAAACCGTCGATTAGTTGCAGAAATTTATCACTATTTACACGCACTCTCGAGATAACTCGACGATCACTACCGTGATGAGCATCGTTGACGGCATCTACATCAGTCCAAGAAACCATGCAAAATCGCGGCCCCACATCTCGTCGAGATCTGCGAAATGATAGACATTGCAATACTGCGTTGTCAGTACTTGTCGTGGGATTAGTCAGGTAAGCTTTTTCCAATAATGCCACCATTTTCTCCAGTTTTACCTTGGTTACACGATCGAATAGCACCGGACGATAGTCATTGTTGGACTGCAAAAGTCTGTCAGACAATTGCAGTGCATCACTTCCATGATTTTCCGATTGAATCGACATTCTCGATGAATACAGTCGGTTTAGAATTTTTCTCAAGAACGGCCTCAGCACTGAGACACTGTGTCTGGACAGCATTCGATTTTTTGTGAGATACTCGAACGTTGTTTGTAAGTCCATAAGATCCGTATGATCGAAAATATTATCAGACAAAGCCTCCAATAAGCGTTGAATACTTCTTGATGACAAATGTTCTCGTTCTAGCTTGATGGCGCATAAAAGGGATGACATATAAAACTTGTTTTGCTGTGGTAACAGCGTGATAACACCACGGAAATAGACTAGCATTTCCGAAATGGACACGGTCAGTGTCCCGTGCTGCTGCCAGACCCTCGAGATCCAAAGATTGCGCCGTAACGCCAAAGTTTTTGAGCTTAATGGCCATGAGCTTTTAAACGCCGTAAATCGTGCAATATTATTGACATGTGCAAAAGTTTCTTCATTTAGTTCTCCACGTATCACAGAGATACTGTTCTCTGCAGTCTGATGTTCACTAAACGTCAGCATCTTCATCCATGGAGAGTTCAAGTCGGTGTTGGGTATGGCCAAAAGTTCTTGTTCCATGGGTAGCGGCAAATTAGTAGGTAATATAAGATGTTTTACGTTATGAATTAAATAATTCATCATTTCCCACCAGCCGGCGACAGTAAAGAAAGGCGACGGATTGGCATCCAAGGCTCGTGCAAACACACTCAAGCCAGTGTGGTCAAGTGCGTCGAGCGCAGGCACATGCAAATCGTCAATGCAGAAGCGCAGAAGGTGCACATTGTTCCATTTGACTGCTGCGTGGAGGAGACTCTGACCTCGGACGACAGTACGCGCTGGCACGGCGCCCTGCTCCACCAAATACTCAGCCAGCCACCGGCAACTGTTGCCTGCCTCGTTGACACAGAGAAAAAGCAGCTCGTTCAGAGTGTCGGGACCGAGGCGTACTGTATTTTCCATCAAAAATTTTGCTAGAGCATTATTTAACAGGGGCTTTGCAAGTACGCGATGAAGCAAGCGACTGTAGTGTTGCTGATACTCCAATTCACTTTTGGAAAACCATATTGATAAACGCAAAGCCTGTAGACCTTGCAGCATGTTACGTTCGGCGAGAAATTCCACAGGAGTGCATGTTACTACTGAAAATGTGGACGTATCAAAAGGATCAGGATCCGGGTGCAGGTCCGACGATCGCACCATTCCGAAGATCAATTTTGGCGCTGCAAATTTTTCCAAACTGTAAAAGAAAAAGTCCCGCAACTGAGCAGTATTTTGATGCGGAAAAACCTGGTATCTAAAATAATTTATGAATAAATTCTGAAATCCATTATTTATTAGATTTTTAATTGTTTGAATTTTTGTAGAAACTTTGATTCTGTCGCCAATGGGAAACTGGAAATCTGGATTAATTCGAACGTGGCCGTCAATAAAAGACTGGATGGAGCTGTAATCACCGTTTAGAATAATTTTAGTCCACATCGAGGTGGAATGCCGGGGCTCAACAACGTCAATCAGTGTGAAGATAACTTGAGCCGCAAAATAACTTTCAAATTCTTTATGAATAAAGCGTATTCTATCACCTTCTACGATATCTACAAATAATGCTGCGGGCTGCAGTCGTGTCAGCGTAGCCTTGGCGGCTGTTAGCCGCTCCTCAATCGGTGCCAGGAGTAGGTCTACAGTGTCTGCGTTTGGCTCGTAGGCATTGAAACAATTCGTCAAAGCTATGATACCGTACTGAAATTCCAACCGATTCGAAAAACCGATGTACTTGCTGACAATCGCGTCGAATAATACTTTTTTGTCTATGACAACGTTTTCCAGTGCCACTGGGAGATCGAAAGATTGTTTCAGCGGATCGAGTATGTAATCGAGACATCCAACCGGGTATGCGTGCGTTACCACTTGGGAAAACGCCGATTGTTGTCTTTGGAAAGCCTCTGCCAGCACCATCAACGCCACGGGTTGTCGCGGCAGGTTGGTCTTGAAGAGTGTGTGCGTGAAGACCTCCGTGTAAGTGTCCAGACGGGCCATGTAGTCATTGATCGACGATAAACTGGGTTTATTGGATATTTCTCTGATCAAGTCATTCTTCCATATGGCACGCAAAAATTTCATGCTCTCTACATAAGTCATTTCTTGGATATTTATCACATCTATGATAAAATTATATTTCAACGGCTTGAGAGCATATGGACGACCAGTCATAATCACTGTGGCACCGCTGTTTAGCACGCTCTCAATGATGTATTTTCCGTGAGTACTGAGGACTAGATCAACGCCATCCAACAAAAATATTAGTTTTTTCGGATTGCGTGCGAGTAAATCGTCGAATACAGCCGCACTCTGGGGCCCTACTTCGCGCTCGACTATACTTCTCAATGTTTCCACTTCCAAGGGATCGAGCGTGAGGCTCGAAGACGAAATGAAAATTGTCCAGTGCTTTGGGAGCAGTTGAACAAGGAGACATTGAATTTTTCTGAGAGCACACGTTTTTCCCGAACGAGCATCACCCATGATGAAGAGTGGCCTTTGACCCGTGCGGGAAATTGCCAAACTGTTGGCTATGAAAGTTGGAGTGTCTTTGAGAATATCCGCTGGCAACTCAGTCAGGCGAATTTTTGGAAAAAATTTGTATTCAAATTTACGATCAATGTACTCACCGCGAGCAGTAAAGACCTCAATTGCGGATACTTCCTGGCCGATTAGCTGGTCATTTTCTGCGTTGACAAAGTTCCATAAAATTTCTTCACTTGGGGAAACTTGTTGCAGAGTACCGGCTGTCGAAGCGTCGTTGTAGAGATCATGGATCGTCATCTTGTTGCCATTTAAGATGATATGCTTGGTGTGAGCGGACTGCAGGATTTCGTCGGCTATCTTGTTGAATTTTTCCATTATCTCGGGGTCGTCGAAAATTGGAGAGATGCCCGGAAAAATACAAAATATTAACGTGAACAGAAGCAGCTTCATTTTGCAGTTGATGTATTTTGTATCGCAGTGATTGATATTAGTTTTATTTAATTTTACTTCTAGACATGGTACGTCGTTGGTAACTGCATTGAACTGGTCGGGATTCTTTGTTGGCAGTCAACTCGATTCTATTTTTGTGGTATCAAAACTGATAAATGGCTCGAATCAATGTTTCTATGACTTTATGAAACTTAACGATCTTGTTTCAAGGTAAACTCTGGCTATTTTTAACATTGCTTGCAGGCATTTTCGAAAGGCAATTAAGATAAAATGTTTTTTTTAGCAGAAAAAACTTTTCTTAAGGTTTGAAACAAACGGGTGATTCGTGGATTTTTTTTTTTTTTTTAGATGTACAGCAAAAAAAAACGAACGCACATAAAAACCACAGTAATCAAATCGAAAAAACAGCCATTATGATTTAATTTTAATAAAATATCTCTTAGAGGAGAAACTCAGAACAAATTTCATGTGATATAACAATTAATTTACTTTATTTAAGCAATGACCCAACGCTTGAGTAATAAAAAAAAGTTTTTTTTCTTTTAATTGAGTTTTTTGGAAATTGTGGCTACGGATCGATAGTTACAGAAAATTTCATTCAGAGATATCAAAAAATATTATTCTTAATAAATGGTCGAGCATCAAATTTCCTACAAAAACATTACACAAAATGAAAATTTGCTATGTCCGAACACCTACTCCCAGGGACTATTATACACAATCCTAATTAATAATATATGTAATATTACTCATATATAAATGACACATTTCATTCTTGAAAAAGAATTTGTTTTTTTTTTTTTAAATATAAATTACGAAAAAAGTAACGACATTATTCATTTAATTTTAATTTCAAGGACCTGCTGTAATTAGGAAAGGAATGATAAAGAACAGTATATAGCCTTTCGGCATCTGATAATAATTCTGAGAACCGCTGACTGCTCGCAACTAAGCACTCTTGAGCATTTCCGAACACGCCCGACGAGTGATAATGGCGTCAAGAATGTTTGTGCATCAAAAAATATACCCTATGGTAATGAAGTATACTTTTTTACCAATGACCATCACATAACTACACTGTATATTCATAACCTCAAAATTGGTGCTATTTATTGCATGACAAACATATTCAATAGCTCTTTAAAAGTGTCATCAGTTTTAATTTATTGAACGTAATTAGTCATACAATCTAACACAATTTTCATCCTAAACTCTATTGTCTGCACGGATATCCCTGACAAAAAAAACATTCAAAAATATTATTTACAATGGAAGTTCCCGAAGTGTCTTGGCCACCGGAATACATTGAATTAAAGGTACTTACACATTGTAAGAAAACAAATAATAATATAAAAAGAAACAAATACAAATTTACTGTATAAATAGTTAAATAAATAATTAAAATCTATTTCAGAGAATTGATGAAATGTTAAAATGCGGGATTTGTTACGAGCACATTAAAACCACAGTCATGACGCCTTGCTCACATAATTGTAATTTTTTTAAAATTATTTATTTGATCAATAGAACAATGAATATATCTTTAGAATTTTTCATTAAATTTTCAAATTTAATATAATCTCTATTCTTTTTTTTAGACTGTTCTGTGTGCATCCGAAAATATTTGCACTATAAGACTCAATGTCCAGCATGTTTTCAAACAACATTTGAGCCTGATCTTCATCCTAACAGGATTATGGATGAGGTAATAGCTCAATTTATTAAGGTCCGAGTTAAAATATGCAACAGGATTTCCCGAGATACCGACAAAAATTACATCGCCAGCGAGACAAAAAGTCATCCTGTGGCACCAGCTGCAGCTCCAAAAACACCAACATCAGTCCAGAAAATAACTCCACAAAAGCTCCAGCTATTTAGCCCTAGCAGTTCCTCAAAATCGTCAAACTCCGTGCAAGAAACCGTATGTTGTCCCGTATGTACAGTCGACATTGCACAAATTCACATAAACAAGCACCTCGACGAATGTCTCAAGCGAGACTCAAATCGAACAGTCGTCAAGAGGTAACGAATCAACTGACAAACTAAATGAAATGTTTAATCACGCTAAACGGCTTTCAGAGTGGAGAAAAAGCGTAAACCACTGCCCAAACTCGTGTTCAATCTCATGAAGGATGCAGAATTGAGGCGTAAAATGAAAGAACACGGTTTGCCTACACATGGCGATCGAAAAACTTTGGAAACACGTTTTCAGCGTTTTTGCGTTATCTATAATGCCGAATGTGACAAACTTGAGCCGCGAAGCGTCGCCGAACTGTTGAAACAATGTTTGGACGAGGAAACTATTGAAAAACGAATGCAGAAACCTATTAGCGTATGTATTTTATATTTTTACCACTGGAATCTCAAAAAAATTTTCAACTTTTTAATTTTTCAAAGTAAAAATACCGAAAAAAAAAAAACAATTTTATTCAAGTTATTTATGAATAAACATATATGATTGATAATTAATTGAAATTCCAGTAGCTGTACGACGCTTAAGCTCTAAAAATTGAATTCATTTGGTATTTGATTGGTTTTGATTAACTACAGCCTTATTTTTAGTGGTTGAGGGTATCTAGAACATCTGAACAAAAAGTGATTGACGATGTAAACAAAAAATATCGTGAGTACTTTGATGATAATTTGAGATCTATTATCAATTGATTGTTTCTTAAATCTTAATAATGCTTGAATATGCAGTGGAGATGAATGCCGACAATTTCAACAGTCTAATAACGTCAATGAAGACTCGCAAAGCATCGCAAAAGCCTGACAGTGAGACTGCTAACAAGACAACAGTAAGCAGTGAACCACCCAGTCCAATAACTCTAGACGAAAACAGCTCGGTCTCAGATATTTTTAACTTGTCGACAGATGAGTCAGACGCTGAAAGCACAGCTAAGTCGCAATATGAAAAAGATTGTGTGATAGAATCTACAAAATCAGTCTCACCTCTGATCAGACGAGAAAATATCGATCATGGCGATGACAAGCCGTGTTTGACGAGAAAACGAACTCGTCCTTCGCCGAGTAATACTTAGTTTCACCCTAATTACTCGTCTTTTTCTTCTCTCTAATTCAATCCACTATACACAGAAATAACGCATCAAACGCTTCGAGTATTTACATTTGATTAATGCTGACATTGAAACATCACGCAATCGCTGCAACACTGGTAATTTCTAATCTTTTTTACTTATAAAATTTTTAATGCAAAAATATTGTGCCAATTGAAAAAAAAAAACATTTCATATTTAATTTTCATCATATTATTTTTCTAAAACATTTTTTATGTAAAAATAAATTTTACCAATTCAAAAAAATATATCATATTCATTGTTTTTTTTTCTTAAAAAACAATTTTTCTTTACGTTTTTTCGTTTTCTATAAATATTTTCATCAAGAAAAATAGAATAAATCCATATTTCGTGCTTTTTACACGCAAACATTTGCGAAACAATGTTACAGCGGTTTTACAACTCTAAAGTAAACGTATTTTGATTGACAATTGATTTTTTTTTCTTTGTTCAATTATAGTCTAATTCTCATCATGCCTTGATACCACGCTTATTGCACCATTTAGACCTTGTTTTTTCGTTCTAAACAACATTGATATATAAACTTTTACAGCTCGATCTTTGATTAAAACTCTCCCGGTCACGTTACACTTTGTTTTTTCTTTCTTGCCACAGTAATGCCAATAGATCCACGAATTTTCCGTAACAGATCTATTATTTCATTCGTTGGCACGTCCGTCACACTTTCATCGTTCACCTGTCATCAACAAAAAAAAAATCAATTAATACAAAAAAAAAAGATTTTTTCCACTAATAAATACCATTAACAATATATCGCCTTGTTTTAACCGTCCGTCCTTAGCTGCCACACTGTCAGGATGCACCATTGATATTATCGTACCATTTTCATGAGCTTGCAGACTAAATCCAAGCCTGCTATTCCATCCTCGCGTCAATTCCACCATAAAAATCTGTCCAAAAAATCCACAAAAGTCAAACAAACTTATTTCAAGAAAAAAAAAAGGCAACAACAACTTACCTCACAGTCTTCTTTCACCGGATTAATTTCCCTCAAATTATTATTCTGCATCGCATCTTTCTCACTGCAATTACTGTCATCCGGAGCAAACATGACGCCTTTCCACTTCAAAAGTCCCTTATTGCCCGCAGGATCATCCGATCCCGAGAGTCTTCCTGTTAATGTATTCGGAGTTAAATGATTGTTCAACGAGTGTCGCCATATTACAGGCCCCCTCTCACGTGTCAACTGCTGATAACTGATTACCGTTACTGCAGTCGAACAATGCCAGTCATATTTTTCCACTCAGATTCATTGTACACGCACACAAGACATAAGCGACAAATAGAGAAGCGGATAGAAGTGAAGCGTTCAAAATTTCTCCTACCTGGAATGTTCTGATCGCTTGAATAGGCCGCGGCCTTGCCCTTAATGTGGTCACTCCCACAGCAGGTTGGATTGGCGCTCTGATAAGCCGGATTTTTGTAGCTGAATGTCGCATCACACGAAACAGGCGGCATCGACACCGGCTCTGTGGGCAGATTGTTGTCCTGAATAACGCCCGCTATCACATCTCGCTTGTACAGGGCGTATTCTGCGTCCACAGGATGAATCATAGACGAGATGAATCGATCCCGGCACTCTGAGCTTGTATCAAGACCAAATTGAATGTCTGTGCGATCGCTTGACGAGGATAAATCGAGGAATTTAGGCCTGGCAGCTCGACTAGCATCTGAATCTGCCGCAGTTCCGGAGGACGTCGAGTTCAGCAAGTTCGAGTAGTCGTCAGAGTCTGTTGGATCAGTCTGCACCACTGTTGACACGTGATTTAGGTCTGTAAAAAATTATATTGATTATTTTTCCCAGTTAACTGTCAAAAATGCAAACTGTACCGTTAGATCGCTCTTTAGATGGTGTACGTGGTTTCCGCAATTTTCTCGGCGAGCTGGACGTTGCATTTGCGGTATTTTGATTGCCTAGGCCGTCTGAAGCACTCGGAGACAGCTTTCGGACCGCCAAGTCACACAGCATATCCATTGCTTCTTGTCTAAGATAAATATATACGTTTATTGTAGATAAGGGGGCTATTAAAAACAAAAGAGAACGATGTGTGTTTAGTAGAGAATAGTATTTGTGTCAAGGTATATCGTTTGGAAGGCTTGTATTGTTGTAGAAATTATCTACGGCTCGAATTTTTAATGGAAATGTATCTTAAAAGTAGAAAAAAAAACTGTGTAAATAATTTATTTTGATATATTTAAAATGTTTGCACTGGGTTTGGCTTTTAAAAGTTGCGACTTTTAAAGTTACTTTATTCTGGAACACTGGAGATTTATCCGAAATCCAATTAGACTCTTGTGGAGAATTTCAAGTGCCAGCACGCAAATTACCTTAGACTAGTTCGTGACAGATGGAGTGGATGATCGGGTTCAGTTGGCGAGAGCGCGGACACCGGAGTCTGTGCCAAATCTCGATAAAGCCGAAGCTTCACCTTTGGCCCGCACTGCCTCAACAAGGCCACAGCCTCTTCGTGGCTCATTGGCGACAGTGGAGCTCCATCAACAGCTACGATCTTGTCTCCGGGTTGAATGCGACCGTCGCTCAGCGCCGGTTCTCGCACGAGAGCTCGCACATAGTGACCCAGAGCACTCGAGTCGACCTTTCTCAGCGTGAATCCGAGGCTTCCCTCGACTTTCGTCATCTCGATGTCAAACTCCTGAACATAAAAAAGTCAATTAAGTCGCCCTGAATGCGCTGGAAAGTGTCACGCTACCCACGCCACAGGGTTCAATGTTGAGCGGCGTCACGGGATTCAGAACTCTCGGGGCTTCTCGTCGCGCTGGCGGAGTTGGCGGAGCTCCAGGAGGTGTGATACTGTTCTCACCTGGCTGTCGACACACCAACAGCTCAACTGTGTTTGCACTAGTTCGTAGAACCTCCAAAGCCTCCTGCAAAAATTTAACAATGTCTCCACTTGCAGATTTAATTGTGATGAATTGATTTACATAGTTCGTCAGGCTTGTCAGAGGAACTCCATTGGCTGCCAAAAGTATATCACCCGGTTGAAGCTTGTTTGAGAGTGCTGCCGGCTGCTGGGGAAACAGGCGCTTTATTCGAATTGGCCCCGATGCTCCTCCGCCCGATACACTCAGACCTAGGCCTCGGCTGCTTTTCTGCAGAGTCACTCGGAAAGTTCGATCTGTCAATGCATAAATAATCAAATTTTCTACTTGATAGGTTAGTAAATTTGTCAAATATTCTAATTGTGTGGGGAATTGTCTGAAGGACCTAATGGGACTGTTCCACACTGCAGAAAAATTTTATATTTTTCAAAAAAATTGTTCCAGACTCCTGGGGCCCTCCGCCGGATTTGAAACTGCTTTACTACATGAAGAATTGTCTAGAGAACCCCGCAGAAGAGTTGGATATCGTCGTATTCGAATGCACAGGGGTTGAATAGGACTTTCTACCCTCGATATATTTATAAATTTGTCAAATATTAAAAAATATCGACACTGAGGGTATTTTTTACGATAAAATCTAAGGGGAAAAATTATTTAAATATCACTCAATGCAACAATTGGTGCACACAATTCATTGGTTCATTTTTAGAGACACACAAGATTTATTTAGAGCTTGAGAATGGCATGTGGCATGACGAGGAAAAAAAAAAACCACGAAATTGTGGAGGATATTCACCGGATACAGAGACAGAAGTGGCCATGAATCGCCAGGAATTGACTAGCCTCTAACCGGATTTCCGATTTGTCTCTCGCTCTCGCTCTCATTGTTCTCACAAAATTGTTTTTTTTTTTTTTTTTGCTCGAGTTACCTACAAACCAAACTATGTTGGCAGGCATTTGCGCAGTCTAAATTGCCATCTACATCGTGGCAAAAGATTGGCCTGAAGCGGAAAAATACCAAAGCCGCGTTTGTGTTTGCAAAAAAAAAAAAAAGAGTAAATTAAATTCTTGCAGAAAATATGCATGAAATTCCGACGCATCGTGACGCACGAGTGTCCCAGTTTTCGAGGCGATCAATAGTGCATTCTCAACTTCGCACGTGGAAAATCATGAATTCCCTTTTGCACCACAAATTCAAACGTTCTTTACGATACTAAATAAATGTAAATATTTATTTCCATGCAATCTTTGAAAATTCTTGCCTAAATTCAAGCCGGAATCCGGCGCAATCACCGGTGGATGCTCGTCTTCTGGTGATCGCTCGGAAGCGTAACCTTGATCTTGATGCTCTCCGGCGATTCTTTTGGATTTTCGGGCGGCTTGGCATCTCTCAACCTGCCGGTGCTTCATCAGTTCACAGTCGGGCTTGTGCACGACCTTGGCAAAGCTACCGTCAACCGTATCTACGGGATTTCTCTGGTGAATTGGTCCTATTCCCGCGGGGTCGCACCATTTTGGATCTATTCTACGGGTCGGTAGTGTTCCCGCAACGATATCTAGGTCTGGATGGCTCCGATTGCTGTGACGAACCATTGTGTTCGATGAAAACGCGTGCTCGTGACTGTCTCGGTTACTCCTCCTCACAATATCCAGCGTTCCGTGCTTGCAGCGAACGACATCGAGCTCATTTGACTGTTGGTACCTGAAATATATTAGGCTCATTAAATATATTGCACTTCTGGGATAAAAAATCGCGTCACTGATTGCTATAAAAACGTCTTTGATCTGATAGGATAAAAGAAAATTACTCCCTTGCAATTTTCATCATTTCGGTACATAACTTTATTCTCAAAAAAAAAAAAAAACGAACGTAATAGTTCCAAGCAAACATTCATGGCCAAATCGCGTGATATGGATAACTTACGAACCTCCACTTCAAAATCACCATACCACTCCCGTATTTCTCAGATTTTTATACGTGAATAATTGCAAGCTAAAGTAATTTATTCATTTGTGATTAAAATTGAAATCAAAAATTCGTTGAAAAAGCGTATATACAAATCAAAGTCTCAATCAAGATCTCAAGAAATCATTCTTCTTTAATAACAAAGCGAAACTACTCGTTTTGCGCCCCCGCTTATGAGAAGCAAAAACGGAATATTCTGGAACCGAGGAAAAAACCCGAAAATAAGTTATCTCCCATTTAAAATTGATTGAAACTTATTAAATATTTTAATTTTCAATGCTTTTTAGTTATTTTTAACTTTATTTTAGGTAATCGACACTGAAATTTCTATTATTACGATTTTTTTAGTGTTGCATCTCGAAGGCGTATTTAACTGGCAAGTTTTTTTTTTTTTTAACAAAAGTTATCAAACTTGCATCTTTATCGAGATATTAGCATTCAGTAGAAATGTCTGAATTTTTTAACGATACACCTCTTTAGATTTGGACACGATTTTAAATTAATTAAAAATTTGAAATAAAAGACTTACCGCCAGGGGTCACCTTCCAAAGAATCGTGCGAGTGATATTTAACATGATTCTGTTCGTAATGAGGTTTTTTATGTGGCAATGTACCTCCTAAATTGCCACAAATAGTATCAGCAAGCGTATTATTATTATCCGATAAATCGTCTATAAGCGAGTTAGAATCGTTGTCCAAATAGTTAGGCAGTGACCCGGAGAATTTGTATCTCTCCTCGGACGAGGTGGATGAGCAAGGTACAAGCATCTTGCCTACGTGGTTAATCTTGCCCTTGGGTTCACAGAGATTTCCGGATGACTGGGTCCGGCGACCCGTCAGGCCTTTGCCGTGATGTCGACTGAGGTTTGACCCCATCTCTTTAGCGGGTGGGCTAGTGCACCATCCGGGACGATTTTCCTTGTTTGGATAGTCGAAGTATTTGCTGATATCCCGGGTGTTTACTCGACATTTCACGGGCAGGGGCGGTCGCGGTCGATGTTTGTTGTCAAAAATATCACGAAGCTGAGGTCGAAAAAAATTTGCCGAATCCGCGTCATCCTCCTCCTCCTCTTCCTGATCAGTTGTCCTGTGGAGGCACAGTGCTTCCTCACCTGCAAATAAATATATGTAAATATCAAACAAAAACAAAAATTTCCTCAGTATTTATAGTAACAATTTTTCTATTTCAAAAAATCTAGAGACCTCTGCAGGGAAAAATTCGCACAAATTGACAGATTTTCTTTCAATAACATTCAAATATTATTGTCAAAGTATCAATTGATATGAAATAACAGTCATTCATGCTTTTACTCACGCATTATAATGACCAGTTGATAATTATAACGTCTAGTTGATTTGAATAACTTGAAATTTCGCGCGCTTTAAGCGAATATGGACTATCGTGATGAATTTTAATTGTTTCTCGTCTCGATCTAACTCACACGGCATTCCACAATGTTGACACAGCACAAAATAAAATTAGATATAAAAATTATGTATGGAGTATATTTCACACAATTTCACAAGACTGACAGGAGATTTTCATAATGATTTTTTGCGGGTTATAACCTCAAATTATTGATGAAATTAAGAGAGAACAATGAATATACAAGAAGAGAAAGAAATGTAAGGCGAATGATCGATCGAGATCCCTAATCCGTCTCATCAGGAATCACGGTTCGAACGCTATCTCGGTTAGAACGCTATTTCTGAACGCGTGCACACACATAGTCGGCAAACAGAGACAGAATTGCCTTCTCTTTTTATATATTCACTCGCGCACAGAGTCTGCCCCTTTGTTGCTCGATTCAGTCCCTAGAGACACCTTTAATAAGAGCATAAAAACCACTCTGCACACGGCCTAGACTGATTACACTTAGACTAGAGCACAACATCGCAGAGAACGGGACGACGCTCAACTGGCCGCCTCTCCGCCGGGTTTCCACGCTGGTGGACGCTCAGGTAAATGTGTGTATTAGCAGGTCATTATACAGATATAGGTTTTTCTTGAGAGGTTCTTTGTGACTGTGCATCAGTGTACGAACACCTCCCAACACGTGAGGAATCGTTGAATTTTTTTTTTTTTTTTGATCATTTGAAGCAGGTATTTTACAGTCAATGTAGGGAATAGAGGAAGAAAATTTATTATTTTAAAACTTCCAGAATCACCGCCCTTTTTTGCAATATTTATTTCTTCATCGTGTCATAATAGAGAGGATTTTTTTACTTCATTGCTGTCTAAAGTTGTTTTTTGTGCTCCTTTTTTTGTTGACGACGTTGTTTAACAGATCGTCGAATAAGTGGGGTATTCCGTGCCTTTCCCAACCTGTCCGATGAAGAATAAGCTTTTAATCTACTATGAAGAGACGTTTTTTCATCTGCACATTAGATGATTTATTTGGAGATAATAATTGACCTGAGGTGTAAATTTCTTCTTTTCCAAAATTTGTATTATTTCTTTCTGATTAGAGGTTAGTTATGAATATCTAAAAGATATCCAATTATTTTACAAAATATTTTTTTCAGTGAGTATGAAAAAAAAAAAGAATTTTCTACTAGTAAAAATAAATCCAATAATAATGGAATTTATGCTGTTGCAGCTTCTGATTAAAATGAGCGTAAAAGAAGATAATCACGTTCGCAAAAGGAATTACATGAATTCACAAATGAATACACACAATAAAATATCTTCAATTATACTTATTTAATATTACTCAAAAATTAAGCTTTTAATTCCTAGTAAAAATTAGAGAAATTTTTTTGCTATTTCAAATACAAAAAAAATTATTTTACGTTTTTTTTTTTTCATTTAAGCCTAATAATATTAATTATTATTGTGTTATAGTTTAAAAAAACTTATTAAATCACGGAAATTTCAAAATTTTACAGAAATAAACTCTGGAAAAATAGTAAATTTATATAATTCGTGATTTTTAATATTTTCTTCTTATTTCAAGTTGTTTAATTGAACATTATTATTTGAAATAAAAATTAAAAAACATAAAATAATGATGGGAAGAACTCAAAAATGTTCAAATTATGCTGTTAAATTTTTTTTTTACTTTTAAACGTGTAAAAATTGTATTTTTAATCTAGTTATGAAAAAGAAAATTTTTTAAATAATTCTTGGACGATATCAGCATGATACTTATTTTCCATAAGCGTAATAATTTGAAGAATATTGGGGTCTGTTTATGTCATTCCCAAACCATGATGTGCTTGCATATCCCGGATTAAGAACTTCAAAATCACAATCGAAATCAACAGTCATAGGATATGGGAGATGCTTGCCCAAGTAATTACTGGACAATACCGTGTGAGTGTTGTGAGCGTCCATTTCGATCAGAGTCCATTTACTAAAAATTATTTCATCCGTCGAATAAGCATTGTTATCGACGGTCCAAACATCGTAGATACTGTTTCCTAATTTTACACGGCAATTCTTGACTGCAAACTTGTCGCTAGGCAGATTGACGCGAATTTGCAGCGTAAAGTCATCTTGAACGTTCGAAACTTGATTGCGACCATATGTATCCACAACCGCGGTGTAAAAGTAGGAATTGCAATAGACATAACTCACAGAATTGGTTCCGTTGTAAAAAATAAATTTAAAATATTCAGATCGTCGATTAAATCCACATTCGGCAAATTTAAAAGTGAACACAGTCTGCCTTCTCCCGTCATGATTAAACGGCCACTGACATCCAGTAGATCCACTTGGATGTTTGATGTAAATTTGAGAGGCAGGAATAATTTCAGGTGGAATTATGACAGTAGCTTCTTCATTGAAACAAACAACCTGCATGCTTCTAGATGCTAGATTACACAATTACACAATTACCAAGATATTCAACTAAATTAAATTTAAAAAAATAAATAAAAAAAAACACTTACGTTGGTAGCAATACACAAAAAATGAGCATTGTATTAAAAAAATGCTGATCAACCGAAGTGAGTTTTGCGCCATGGTTTTTGTACTCAATGTGAAGAAGTAATTTACAACTAAACTTCAATGATCCATTATTTATATCCATCAGGCCAAAGAATAATGACGCACGGAAAAATGTTTATCGCAACCTACGTGCTAACAACAAAGCCCAAGAACAAAAATATTCGTAAATGCATAAGAATATTGTTAAATTATCTGATAAAAATAAATTTATAAATTTTTCTCGAATAATAAGTCAGATATTTAAAACGTGAAAAAATGTTCACAAGATATAAAAAATTAAATCGTATATGGATTAAAAAAGTAAAATTATGTAGTATAAACCTACTTTCGCAAAAATTTATCTATTATAATATCTATTAAAAATTTTGTTTACTTAATTATATTTATTTTTAGGTGTTAAAAATGTAAAGTGAGGCTATTAATCTCGTAGAGGGTATTTCAGCAATCAATAAGGGTTGTTTATACTCGCGTAGCTTAGCAACTGATGTGCCATTGTACTTTTAATATTGCAATCTTGAAAATTAATGGGCCGTAAGAAAAAATTTGTTGCATATTTTTTGGATTATATTGAATTTTCACCTTAAAATCCAAAAATTCCAACCTATTTTAATTATTTATTTATATTTTAATAATTTAATATATCAAATTGTTAAATATTAAATTTTAAATTAGAAAAAAATACATAAATAAAATTATTTTAGTTATCTCAATCTCTTTCTGAATGACGTATCTACGGTGACCTAATTTTAAGATTAAAAAATTACCACATGACAATTTCTTACAAAAATTTCAACAGTACAGACAATTAATTAACAATGGAAAAAACAATCTTTTAATACTTACGGTTTTATATTGTTGATAAACAACTGATTGATTTTAATTAATCTAGAACTATATAGTATATACACTGCACGTGTTTGAATAATAATATTAGATTTAGGTCACTGACAAGATATCCAACAAAATAAATCACTATAGATTTTTAAGTATGAAAATACAATTTATATTATTTTTTATAGGCACTACTAGTAGAGATACTACTAATAGTAATTCAGTGAGTTTTCATGTTTAAGTAAATGGGAATAATAACAACTAATCACCGGGAGTTTAAACAAACAATAATTTTCCCGAATGTCAGACAATATCCAAAAAAGCACGAGAAATAGTGTCGACATTTTCTCCCTGATTTCATATTGATCTAGGGAAATAATTATCAATGCTATGCAGAGTTCACCGATAAATAGCAGGGAATTGTGAGTAAATTTTGAATACACGAGAAAATAAAGTATTTGCAGTCGGCGAACACTCGCGAGCAACTAATATGTAGGTCCATAGAGGCACCCCAAGTCTTGCCACATTTCCACCCCCACGCTCAGGGGGTGCGTGGTGTAGCGCGGGCGCTAACGCTTCAGTTCACCCAGGCTCACCCGCCCCGTGTCAAGGATTTCTGACTCCCTATATCTACTCTAAAACACCCCTACCTCCCTCTTGCTATTGTCAGGGTCACGAATTTTTCGTTTTACCTATTTTCCAAGATTAACAAATGCTCAACACCTCTCACGTAGAAAAAAAAAGGAAGAAATTAATACCATGATAAAATTATGAGAGTGATTTATTTAATGTTTTTTTTACCGATAACTCGATAATAATTTCTTTTCATATTTTGCCTGGTTTAAAAATAATATCTTATTGAAAGAGATGCGGAAAAAAAATTTATTAAATATTTTTTGTACAAAATTTAATGCGAAATCGACTATACTTGAAGTATACTTTTTTTGTTTATTATCTCGCGAGTTATTGCAGAAAATCATGTACTTTTTTAAAAAACTGATGAAATTTTTTTTTTTTTATAATTACAATTGTTGAATTTGTTTTATGAGAATTTGATGGTTATTTTAATCGATAAGTATACTATAAATTTGATATTTTTTCGTTACTTTGAATTTTTTTTACACAAATATTCCAGAAAATTTACTCGGTTTTTTTATACGCCTGTTTTACTATACGTCATTTTATGAGTTTAACAGTAAGAATAAGTCATGTGTACCGTAATACACAGCTGCAAAATTTTTTATAGGTAATTTTGAATAGACATTGAATCCTTCCCATCCCTTTAATAAAAGCGACCTCGTAATGCTTTCAAATAGATTCGGTCAAAGGTATATAGTAAACCTTACACTTTTACGCGTTGATCGACAATATTCTGTTAATTTTCCAAATTTTAAATACCTACTCTGCCAGATTTTTCATCTCAATAAATATGAAGAACATATGAAGAAGTTTAAGAAAAAATATTCGTGTGAAAATTTTATAGTTGTCAAAAATGTCAGTAAACACAATGAAGAGAACATAACCTTGAAAAATATAAATCTTGTTTAAAATCTTAATGGCCGTCCAATTTTAGCACTCACAAGCTTTTAATGAATCTATTTTTATATAAGCTATTAGTCTCTTACCTTGAAAACCATTTATTATTCTCCGTTGAGATATTTTTCCGGCGTCGCACGACGACGATGAAGTATCATCACTCTTCTCATAGCCATCTTCATCATCAGTCTGATGGTTTTTATGAAAGTAAGACCATTTACCCATTGCGCTGCTTGATCGTCCATCTTTGGGTTGTTGCTTCAAGAATTCGTAAACACGTCGGAAATAATTCGTGGCCAAATCGTTATTTTCTTTCACTTCACTGCCATTAATTCCATTATCGACCGTCATTGGCAATTTACAACAAAAACAACGAGAATTTATTAAATATGACATTGCTTTGAGGTTAGCGTCACTTTGACTTCTATATCTTCTGATATTGCACTCATCACGACATCTATTGTTAAACTGTTTTCTCCTGAATTTCTTCTCTGGATTATCGAAGAATTTCATAATTTTAATACATCTGTCGGCGGCTATTTGTTGCTCGCTCTTGCCAATAAAATCCGGCGAATGTAGATCTTCTAGAATAAGCGAGCGAAGATAATCTCCCATCGAATATCTCTGCATCTTGGCCAATGTCGCTCGAGGAATCGTATTTGATCTATGATTCTTTGTTCTAGAGCACTGATTATCGATTTTCGTCCCTTTAGATTCATCATTTGTAGGGCAGCAGTTGTTATTCAAAGACACATTGGCAGTAGTGAACGAGGATGACACTAGTTTGCTAAGTGATAAGTTGTGATTGGCATCTTTGATTAAATAACAGTCTGCACCAATTTTCAATCTCATAACATTGTTGGCCGTATTTGATGGGATTAAATTTTTTTTGTTGGTCGAAGTATTGCTGATGATGTAATCTTGTTTAATTAATTTGAAATTATTCGGCACCATTGTCTATATACATGAATTATCAATGTCTATAACTATATACAATGCCAGACAAATTAATGACACTTTGTACACAGTCAACGGTTGATTTATGTCTCCATTTTTTAGTAAATATTGCTTGACATTTTGTGGGTGTTAAATAATACTCATCACTTTTAATTGTGGCTCTAAATTATCGAGATGTGACACTGCCGGCAACTAATCTACAAATGATGAACAATATACTGAAAAGTCTTGCGCTGTGACATCATATGCGGTCCAAAAATAAAAGGCTGGTGTTAACGTCGTAAGCACGAGAATTTCGGCATCGTAGTAAAAATATCGTGTGTCCCACATGTACATTTCAAACAACTATATTTAACAATACAACCGCCATAGACCTTCAATTGACCTTTTTTTTTTGTCACTAGTTATTTTTTTCAACACATGATATAAACACAATAAAACTGTGCGTGTCTGAACCCAATTAGACGTATCAGCGAATAATTGAAAACATTGTTAGTATTTTGGATATAAGAAAGTGAGTTAGACAATTTTTACTAAGAACCTTTTTTGTAGATAATTAAATTCTCTATAAAAAAGATAGCTTGAGAAAAATTTCTATTTTCAGTAGTTTATAAGATATTTCAATTTAAAACTGTAAAGGAATTTTTCTCATACGCCTTTTTGCCTTTAGACACGCGCGATTTAAATATCAAAAATTCGTTTCAGTACATAGGGACATAATTTAAATTTCGAGTTCTTATATTTTTTAATTAATTAATTTTTTTAATGGATAGCGCAACAATAGAATTAGACTACGCGTAAAAGTACAAATGAGTATTGTTATACAGTACAAATATTTTATTGCATGTATTTAATTACAAAATACAAGTACTTACATGCATGTTGGATTAGTTGGATACTCTTTTTTACAATAATTTTCTCGACTAAGTACTGCAACATTGCAGAAATTACGTTTCTATTTTCAATACTGATAAAAAATTAATTATTTCACATGTAAAAGAAAGGGAGAGAGAGAGAGAGAGAGAGAGAGAGAGAGAGAATTTGTCACATATAAAATTAAAACATTACAAAACGATACAATATATCAGAAACTTTTCGCTATTGTAATTAAGAAAAAGAAAAATGTTGGAAACAAGATTTTTCTTGTTTCCAACATTAAAAAAATATGCGATTCACGTAAACAGGGATGAATTGAATAAATAAAACTAAAGTTTTACGTTTAGGTACAAAAATTATTATACAGTAGATATCTTCCGCTGATATCCAGAAAATAATTACTATGGTCACCCTTAGTTGCACTTGAAAATAAACGTCGGAAAACATCCGTTGAGGAAGAGATTGAACAGCCGGAATCGAACCTAAGACCGGGTTGCTCTAAAATTTCAATCATGAAAAAAACCCCAAACATACAGCAGTCAAGACGTCAAGTTAAGTAAAATGGGAAAAACAATCCTCATTCGGAAAAATTGAAAAATGAACAGTGGGTGAAGAAATAATGGTGACCAACTTGATCGAAGCACAAAATGAATTATTTCAAAACGAAATGCCGAATTTTGAAATATTTCCTCAATTTGGATATGGCATCTCGCATGTGACAGATTCAGCCAGTGGACTGTACGATTTGGCCACCCGTTTTGTGGCAGAAGTGAACAAAGTTGCTTGAAAGAGTAGGAGAACCATTGCATTGGAAAGAAAATTGCGAAGGACGAACGATATATTAAAAGAGGACGCGAAGGTGAAAATTAAAAGATTGGAACTAAAGGAGGCGATAAAAGTATTAAAAGAAAATAAAAGATATCCAACTAAAAGAGAAAAAAAAATTGGATGTAAAGGAAGAAAGAGAGAAATTGGAAAAAGTAATCATCAACTTAACCAGCAGAATTGAAAACTCGATAGACAGTTCAAGAAAAGAGTACTCCAGCATGCACAAAAAATGGTCAAAATCAGCTAACCCAAATTATCACTGAAGACAGCTGAAGATCACGATCGATTTTGGAGATGGTTCATTAGAATTAGAGTTGAATGACATTAAAGTGCGAATCGGATAACATACGAATGGTATATGTTGACGGGTATCGAACGTCACAAACCTGTACGTATTGTTTCTTAAACGACAAATTCTTTCTTTTAGTGTGCTTCGTTCTCGGACTCGGTACTGGGATCTTTTCTATCAGCCCAAACAGTACTCACTCCGGAGTGCGACGGGCATGGAAAGGGTGCCTTTATTGTGCGCCTGTTCCGTGAATTCGCATATGAAGATATCCAACTAATCCCGCAAATTTTCACATTTTCATCTATATACTATTGCACATTGTTGTATACATGATTATAATTATTATTTTGTATATCTTTAAACTGATAATTTGATAATGCATAGATGAATAACAAATGCATATTGCGTATATATAATTTTTTCTGTATCCACCTTTAACTTTAGGCCATAAATTGTTCATCAAAAAGTCTTGTAACAATTTTTTCTGACTTTTTTAATGTATATAGAATTTAAAAAGTGTAAATAAATTATGTTAAAAAAAAAGAAAATACGACCGCATTTTCTTATTGAATTTCTGCCGATAGAGTTTTCTTTTCAAAAAATTGTTTAGACCGATAATTGTTATAAAATTTGTTTTTTTTTTTTTTAATACCCTGCAAATTCTAATTAGAATTAATATCCCTGCAAAGTCTTGAGGGATATTTTCATGCATCTAACTAATCCAATTGTGACTTACAGGCACGGTGTTGACAACTCGAGAGAGACGAGACAAGTCCTGAACGCAGCAGTGCCGCGCGAGCAAGATCAGCAGGCCCGTGCTTCCAAGAATACTGAAGAAAGTGAGGATGAATCAGCCGTGGGATCAATCAGTTTCAGAAAACGAACGAGAGCTGCTCGAGCAGCAAATGCCAAATTGGCTAAAACGATCACTAAGCCAATCAGATTTCTGGCAATTGCAAGCGACTCTCAAGCAACGTACAGTCACCTATGTCGTTTTTAACGCAATGATTTAATATATTTACAAATTTTTCGCGTATACCGATCGACTAATGATGTTTCCCACCTCTCATCTACCCCTCAAATACTTTCCGAAATGCAAAGCCTACTCGGAAGAATATTTTAATAATTACCTAATACGATATATAATACGCATATAGATTTGATTAAATCAACTAATTTCTTTTTAGACTAAGACATATATTGTTGTGAGCTGAGAAAATTAATCAACGTCGAAAGAAATACCATTCTCTCTCTCTCTCTCTCTCTCGATAAAATTCAATACTAATCAATGTCTTTGTACTGTCATTTATAGAGACTGCACGGAAATAAATTGAATTGAAAAAAAAAAATAAACGAAAACGATAAAAACCCTGCATTTATCGATATAATAAATGAAAATAACGTAATTAGGCCTCTCACCGATCGATATGTGTATCTTCTTCAACTCTTCATTTTGTTTTTTCTTCATCTCACACACTTTCCCCACTCATTCTCCATTTACAATTGGTAGTAAAATACATAGGGTGGTTTAACAAAGTCACTTTTAGTACCTTGTATTGCTGCGGTCTGATCCATATGTTGTTGTGTCTGGAACACAAAGTAAACCAAAAAAATTGAAATTTCATGGTTCTAAATGATAATTCAAATTTAAAGGGTAAAAAAATTTTTCTATTAAAATTTTTAAACTTTGAAAATCATGTTATACATTCTGATTAACTTTTTATAAAAAAAATTAATACACAAAATAGATTTAATTTAAGAAAACTAACCTTATTCGAAGTCGTCCGATCATTATTTTCCGCAATTATCAGCGTATCTGCAGTTTTCGGCGGTCTCGGTGGTGCTTTTCGTTTTGTTTTCGTTAAATTACTTCCCAATGAAGTACTATTAAATTTAACAGATTTTTTCAGATCTAACCCTCCTTCATTTGCTCCAGGATTTTTCAGACATGGACTTTTCGGTACAGCAGACGTATTTTCTGGTAGCACTAGTTTTTTTTCATGAACTTTAGCATCATTTTCTAAAGTTGATGTTGATTTCAAGTTGTTATTGGCATATTTCAATGATAGAACTCTGACTATACCACCCTCTGTATGCTTGAAATTCTCAGTAGATTTAGAATCTTGCTTGCTAGACTGTTCTTCATTTAATTCATAGTGCTTAACATAATTCTTAACTCTACCTGGGATTACTGATATCGGTACAGCGTTGTGAGACGTTTGGTCACAGATTATGGGTACTGTCGAAGTATTATTGTCAATATTATTATTAATATTATTATTACTGTAGCTAACTATGGCACATATATCATCTCTAAGTGCTTGCGAGCTATTAATTGCCGTTGAAATTATGATTTCAGGCTTGCCAATTGGCTTTGCAGTACTTCCCCCATTACGATCACAACTTTTGATCGCTAGATCTATATTATCAGTCTTTTTATCTACACTACAGGCACTATTGTCTGTTGATGTTGAATCAATGATTGTTTTATCATTATTTTTCTCGATAATAATATTTTTTTCATCATCTAATTCACATTTAATTTTTCCATCATTTAACGATGGAATTTCTCTCAATTTAATGCTACTAAAATTATTTAGCAATTCATTCAACATTTCAGTTTTTAATTCACTGTTATTTAGTTTGGAGTTAACTTGATGAATTTTCGATGATGACTGTAATTGAGACTCGTGAATTCGTCGTGGTTTTATAGGTGATTTTTTTGGCGTTATAGGCAACCATTTATCGTCAGTCGAGATAAACGCTGAGTCATTATTGATGCTGAGACTATTTATATTATCGAAGCACTTTTCAAACGGAAAATTAGTTGTCGTGACCCGAAATTCAACTTTGTCGGTGTCGTCCTTATTCACTGTACTGGATATGCTGTCGTCCATTTTGACATTTTCAAAGTCTTGCAGTGTAAATATTAATGGTGGATTATTTTTTGATTTCTTGGAGGCTGGCGGTTTTTTTCGACGTTGCGGCACTGGCGGTGGATTTTCGACTGCAACACGAGATGCCATATTTTTTTTAATACTTCAATTGTACTCAATTCAATTTGTTAATTATTCATGTATTTACTTTTATTATTCATTATTAACGTGAATTTGTATGTTTATCGTACACGACACTGCGCTAAAATCACGAGTGACGTTACACGTGAGATAGTCGATGACAAACTGAATATGATTCCTACAAATAATGGTCTTATCGATCCCCACCCTTGAACTTAGATATTTCTAAGAAGTAAAGGTATTTTCTAGCGTTTAATATGGCTTCCGAAATCTAATTAAGTAATGAAATTACCAAGTATTGAGATCATCATGACAATTGTTTGAAAATTCATTAAAATCCTAAATCATTAAATAATATAAATCATAAAGGTCTACATTAGGATGGCGCAAAAAATCGATTTTTTCTACATAGTGAAAAATAAACCATTTTTGGATCCATAAACTTTTGTCAATGACTGTCTAAGATAAAAAAAAAGTGATAATAATAAAGAAAAACTCACCTTTTTATATAAAAACTTGATGACTTGCTCGACTAACATCGAAATCCTCAAGGCTAAGCATCATACTGGCAGAATGTATTGCATGATTTCCCATAGCACTAGAAGCAGCACTGCTGTAAGCACTGGAAGTATTTTGCACTGAAGCAACATCAAGGACTTTTTGACAGGTCAGCCAATTGGGCAACTTCGGTGAGAAATCAGTCGGTTCATAGTCAGTTCCCACTGGAAATTCCTGCCACGTGGTCACTCCTCGCCTTGACGCGGTGCCTTGGGACAGTACAAGCTCGATACTCTCGCTCGAGCTGCTCTGCAGCATTTTCAGTGCCTCCTCGTACCCCAAATTAAGTAAACTTTGCCCATTAATCGCAACAATACGATCGCCCTTGGCAATATTACCGGCCATATCAGCAGAGCCGCCCACTGAAACCGCTTGCACATAAACACCACCATCGTTGCCCTCAGTCACCTGCAGCCCAATACTACCGCCGTAGCCCCGCTCCAGCTTGATTGTTCTCAAAATCCTCTCCTCTGCAAACGACAGCTCATCCAACCTGGCAATGAGCGATGCGGACATGGTTTCATCGTTTGTAATACGGAAAGTCTCTTCATCCGTGCGAATATCTGCATTAAGTACATATGCCTCAGGCATTGGTGAATCTGTTGACTGCACTGACAGCGATTGAATAGACGAGGGAGTCTCCGACTTCATAGACTCTAAATCATCTGTCACACTGTGATCCTTGACCGCTGTGGAACTGCTGTAAATCGCCCTTGTGCCCATTTTCACACCCAAACGACGTGGCAAACTTGGCGTGCGATATTCCGCGCTCTGACGCGGTGTTCCATAGTTTGGCAAACTCGAAGTCTTGACTTTTGTTAATTTATTGCACTCGGTTGTTTTCTTTGAGCACCCAGACTTGTCAATAGCCGCGTACAGCTCCTCAGGGTGCTTCACCGTGGCCGCAGACTCATAATTACTACTGGAAGACATGTATTTAGGTATATCGTAGATGGCGGCACGCCCGTAGGGCTTTTCCTGGTCGTGGGGCTTTGGCGCCGTCTCAACCTGAATTCTATCGCTCTCATCCTCGGTATCGCGCGACGCGCCTTCTGGCTCCAATCGGGCATTCACCTGCGCATACAATGCATCCTCCTCAGGCGTATAGCAGACCGGCTCGTCATACACCTTTGGTGCAACCGTGTCCTTCGGATTCTCGTTCTCCTTGTTCTGGTAATCCTCGATCGAGCCAGAGTACACGTCTGCCAGATCGTTCGACGAGATTTTCTTGCTTTTGTGCTTCTTCGGTGAGTCTGAAAGTTGCACACCAAAGTCCTTCGTCAGACCCTGCAGCGACGTGAGCTCAGAACGTAGTTTCAGGAAAAATTGGTGATGCAGTGACGTCAGTTTAAACGCGTAAAAACTCTTTTTATGGTCCAAATGGAGCTTGAGCTTTGTTCGCTTGCCATTAAATTTTGTATAGACAATCAGACAATTTTTATTGTAACTCAATGTCTGTATGTCACGCCACTGCAACTTGACGAGTGCAGAAACTTCACGTGGATCACCAGTTCGCTCAAATAATTTAATTCCATGACTGTGAATACCAAACCAAATATTTCGCTCGGATTTTCGTCGATTGTTTTTCGAGCCATTGATTTTTTTACAATCACTCACATTGCTCAGATCCAGGGGATTGACAATTATACTCGGGCTCTTGGGAACCGAGTAAATATTTTCTTTGCTGCTGTTTGCCAAATTAAGCTGCTCCTCCGACATCAGCTCGATATTGCAGTAGTTTTCACGTGTTATGTCGGTCTTACCGATTGCAATACTGTCTAATAAACGATCCTCTGCATCCGCATCACAAGCCAAACAATCCGTCTCATTTCCCGAGTTTACTCGAGCCTTTTGCAATCGACTTATTATTTTCTCGAGCTCCTTCGCATCAATTGTTGCAATATACAAGTGTAAACCGTAGTCCTCGAGCTCTTGCGCGTGTGTTATAAAGAGTTCTTCAGCACTGTTGGTATCTAGACCGCGTCGGTTACGATGTGCTTGGTGTAGTTGAGCTGTTAAGCCATTAATACTGCAGCATTGTGACTGTAATAGGTCCTTGTTGAGGATCACAGCCTCGGGAATGTAGTGTTCAAGTAGAAAATAATTCCCCCGACCGTGTTCCTGTAGGAAGATAAAAATTTTTTTTCAACTTCTGTGTCGTCTTTACAAGTGGGATTTCACTCACATTAATGTTATAGTTTCCAAACTCGGCTTGCAATGCCAGTCCCGTGAGATTGACAAGGTGTGCCAGTGTACAGACCAACTGCTGCTCTAGAATACATCGTCGCAATTGCAAATAGAGCAAGTGTTTGGATATCCAACTCCTGCAAAAAAAAATGTAATTCGTAAATAATTCTTAAATATCATCAAAAAAGATTGAAAAAAAACAACTGAGAAAATTACCGAATTCCCCGCAATGAAGTGAGGAAAAATCTCTGTCGAAGATATAACATGAAACTTGTAGGCAGACAGACGGGTCCTTTATTTTTGTCACTTGCTAGCCATCCGGGAGGTGCAACTTTGCTCAATTTCGTTTCAGGTGGCAGCATGGCAAAGTCACCGGCCAAGAGGGCAGCCAGCCCCAACGTGAAATTCTCTACCAAGCCCTCGCTCTGCACAATTGCCTGAAACAACTCACCAGCTGTGATTTTATGGGGATCACACGTGACGTCAATGCGCTGTCCAGTCAGCAGAATCACGACAATACGTCCAGTTGTGTGTTTTTTATCAGCGCCCACGGCCAGCATTTTTGGCGGCTGATTTGCCCGCACGACAAACTCAGGTCCGACGCACTGCGTGCGATTGAGACAGCGCATGGGCCCAGTGAGAGCACGGTAGAGTCGTGAGGGCGCGCGTTGAACAGGTTTTCCACGTCGGGCACGCGGTCCATTGCGAATTACATTGCGGGGCGGCTTTGGCGGAGCAAAATCCGTCACAACTTCGGAGAGATTAGTCGGTCGTTTTGGTGGCGTGGTTCGTAACGTCGGTACTTCATCCTGCTGCAAAGTTGCCGCGGGTAAATTACGATTGGACAGCTGCGGATTGGAGCACTGACGCATCAGTACGGGCCTGACTCCTGGCGCCGTTTCGTAGACATCGTGGGGGCTTGCAATCTCTTGGATTTTCTCCGGATGTGCACGACGTCGCATTGGTTGCGCGTACAAATCCTTTTTTTGGGCTGATAAACCGTTGACTCGTACGTCCTGCGAACTGAGAAACGGCTTTACCGGAAAAGCATAAATTGGATCGCTGTAGACACTGTCGTGTGACAAATTGGGCTCGTTGTTGGCCGACGGGGGATTTTGCGACGGGCGAGATTCTTTGGTGCACTCGGAGTAGATTGGCTGTGAGCTCGTTCGCGCGTGATTCAAGTGCGTAATGTTGGTTTGAGATTGAAATTGCGGCTTGGCGGGAAGCTTTAAAACTGCCTCGTCGCGTCTCGATAGGCTTGGAAGGTTTGGATGAGATTGAGAGTTACGCGACTGCGACTTGAACATGTTTCCTTTGATCTGGTGGTGCTTCGAGTAATGATTACTCGTTGCTACAGCAGCAGGCTGAGGCTTGTTACCGCACGGCTGCGGACAATGGTGACTGTAGTGCGTTACTTGTGAATCCTGCTGTGGCTTTAATATTAGCCTGCTTCGTGCCACATACTGTGGTGATCGCAATACTTCTCGGTACATGTCCATCACGATGTGTGTGAATGGCTTTGTCAACATTCGGCTCCGACAGTACTCAGATATCACCTGGAAATAGACAGAATTTCAAGTGACAACTTAACCACTGTATAAAAATATGGAACAGGAAATGTCGTAAAATTCTAGAAGAATACATTTTATTTTTGGAAATAACTTGAAACGTACGAGGTTTATCAAATTTTTTCAAACGACCGTTTTTTTAGAAAATTTTTCAAGCTAAAAAAAAGGTAATATCGAAAATTTCCACAACTCGATTATTTTTGAAGATATTTACAAAAGAAGAGGCTTGATGTCATATCGATTCATAGTTTATTTAATAATCTCTTAATTTTATTTGTTTATAATAATTGATTATTTATTACGGACAGTGTGTTTAATGACTTATTAGATTACTAAAAAATATATCAATTTAATAATAGTTTGATGTTGCGAATTTCGATCAATATTGAATGAGGTCCATTGGACTTGAGATTTTAGGAGCTATTTAAACTTAAATTTCGTCGTCAGCTACTTGATTAAAGGGTAAATACACTCCATCTATGTATACATATCGAAGGGATAAGGATCAGGGCTTATAGGTATGTACCGGATATTGTCGACTGTTCCTTAAATACTTCCTGGCAAACTTGTCTATTCTCAAGGAGCTTCCTGCCTCGACCGACCGTGTTTTCCCAATTCCCAAAAGGCTCTGATTGTCTTCCGACACGCAAACAGACGGAATATTTATTGTCCGACACTGGACACTGACATGAAATCGTCTGCGTTCTAGAATTCAACATAGGGCACTATCAATTGTACGTAAATTTAATTTCTCGTAAACATTGTTAAATTAAAAAATCACAAATTTTACACTTGTATTTCGAGAGGAAAATACAATACTGCATGTGACAAATTGAGTCAAAAATTTCAGACAATGTCTTTTGCAAAAAATGGAAATTAACTTTTGTTGTAATATTTTTACTCACTGCACTTTTGGAGACGTCCGCACTGACCAGAAACCCGGGAACAACTGACAGTTTTCGTGGGAAAATCCGGTAAACCGGGCTCTATCGATAATTTTTATATGTTTTTTGATATCTCTGACGTGTACTGATAAGATAGCAGGCGAAGAAAAATCAATACTTTTGACCACGTCACCAGTTCTTCGTGGGCTTTCGACGAGTGCGAACGTGTCAGGGCACACAGTGAGTAAAACATTTCATAAATTGCTATTTTTGCAGTAAAGCAGTAAACAAATCTCTTTTTAAACTATTATTCATTGTATATTCAATTAAATGGTTGACATTTTTTAGTTTTCGCTTATCTGCACAACCGTCTAGTTCATTGTTATAGCTGAGCTCTTAAGCTTTAAATCCGTCAATTAAAACGCACCATTTTGCAAACAAACAGAGAAAGAAAAAAAAAAGCCGACAATTTTGAGAATCAGCAACACGATTAAATCGTTTTACATATTTTATGCACAGTTAGTTGGATTAAATTAATTAATATTAGAGATTCTCTTCTATCTTAATACACAGCCGTGAACGTAATGATATATAAACGTCACGAATAAGTGGAATATTATTTAATTATGTCAGAGTGTAGTAAATTACGTACTTTCAAAGGCCCCCATTTTCACTCAATTTTCCGACTCTCAATGAGCAAAATACGCTTGAATAAATTATCAATAACCTCCGCAAGTCATTTGTATAAAATTATATCATTTAACGATGATTATTACGTAATTAATATCTAAAAAATATTAAATAATTTAGTTTATATAATGTATGGATATAATTTAAAAATGAAAATGTCTCTAACGATTCACGTTTCTAGTTGATTTTCAAGAATAATCTCAGTTTGAACCAACTATTTTGATTCATTCAAGTCAAATTATTCAGATTGCAGAGTCTTCAAGAGCAGAATTATCATTTCAAGCAATGGAAATAGAAAATGTCAAGTCGACGTGGAAATACTGAAATAATAATGGTAAAAAAACAACTCACATCTAGGAGATTCATAAGAGAAGCTCGTCGTTGTGGATCTGGCTCAGTCATAGCTGCAAGAACAGATTGAAGTGCTGAACTAGGTGAAACTGACACAGAACCAGTGAGTGCAGCAACCCTCGGTGTTGTATCCAATAATGCACGGCCAAGCGAGTACATCCACATCTGCAAATGACAGATAAAGATGATTTTCTTGGTGTAGCCGGTAGTAATAAAAAAAAAGAAATAATTTTTTAAGCACGTCAACAAAATAATAGGCAGATAAACAGGTCGTTATGGCTACTTTTACGTTTTGACGAGTAGTATAACCTTTTTTACGTCAGCCAAAAACGGTTATTTTCTATTTTTCAGTTAGACAAATTGGCTTTTATACTATTTGATAGAGAGAAAATTTTTTTTACCTTTACATTTTCAAAGGGGCATATATTCTTTAGAGATATCGCGATTTTCATGATGTTTTTTCGGTTTTTTGTGGATAACTCGGTAAATAACGAAGATAATAAAAAATGTCATAGAAAGTAAATGATTGAGGGTTCAATTATCTACAAAAAATGTTAAATAAATATTTTCGTATCTCTTTCAGATTTTGAGATATTACAAATTTTGAAAAAATTTTATTTTTCAAAATATTTCGAAAATACGGCAAAATATCAAAAAAATTTATTCTACATTTTTTGTAAAAAATTATATTCCTAACAAATTGAAATCAGTGAAATTTTTCATTATCTCGCTTATTTACCGAGTTATCGCGAAAATTCCTAAACAAAATTACAAAAATTCTTCTAAGGGAAAATTTGATTGAAAAAAAAAATTTTTTTTTCCAGTTTCAATCAAATGTTCTAAAAATTATGAGTAACGCGATATAATTTCACACACAAATAATTTATTTTTCGACTAGACTTGCCAATTTTTGGTTATATTAACCTTCTCCGAATCTGTATCCGAATACACGCGACCAGGCCTGTATTCCGGTGGCAAATACGCCCGCGCTGTATCCGGGGGCGCCATTTGCAGTATCACTCTACCCCTTGGTGTTAGTTCCAGAGTATGAGGAGTTACTACCGGCCCCGCCCGCGAGCCAGCTCCCACGACTCCACCGTCTGAAAAAAAAAAATTACTTACTCACAATATATTTTGCCGACACAATGAAATTTATAATCAAGTGTCTTATGATGAAAGGACCCATTTTCTGCAAGGCCATTATTTCCCCTTGACTTTCACTTATTCACCCGAGGGGGGGCAGCCCCCCAACGTTTAATTAAACTCTACGGATTCACAATGGATTCCACTACGGAAGTTGGATGCATGGGAGAATAATAAACATCCTTTTGTCCAGAACTATCAAGAAACTAGTCTAGTAAAATCTTGAATTATTCTGCATTTATCACACTTAAACTGCTACAAGAACTTTCGGACTACTAAAGCACTATACCTTCCACTGCTTCGACCAAGTCATGTCTGAATTTATTGTACTACCCCCTTTATGCAAATTTTTTTTTTTTCATTCCGGTTTCACTTATCAAGGCTGATTTTAATCTGTTATTAATATCACAGCAAAACTTGCAAACCAACAAATCCTCTCAAATTAAAAATACTACCCTTTTTTGTTAAGATTAAATTTTTCAATTTTATTACCTACACAAAAAGTTCCCATAAAAAAATCAAATGATAATCTAATAAAAATTTTTTATCTTCTTGAATTATTCCTTTATTAAATCTATAAATTTATTAAACAAAAAAAATTTTTAATCAGTTGAAAAATTATTTAAATCAATTTTTAGAGGGAAAAAAAATTAACCACGTCTAATAAAATGTTAAATATTACCGACAAATTGGCATACAGTGGGTAAATCTTCCGAAATATTCAATTTCATTGCCATACATATTTTTATTGCTTCATCCTCAACAGTACAAGAGCAAAAGAGACATCTCACAGAAACACATCGAACATCGATGTGAAATCAATTTTCCCACGAGCTCATCTCGGTTAAAAATAAATCTTACTCGTTTTTCAAGCGACACGGAGCATGCACTCAATGCGATTCAAGTTGTCTAAGTACTTGAACCTTATCACGTGCAGTTGAGAAAAAGAGATGAAATCACGGTAAATCGGAATTTATCTAAACTTTCCATAAAAAAAAAACGTGAAATCTCTTGGGACAAACTTAGAATCCGACTATAATTAGAATGCAGTAGAGTATAATCTGCATTTTTTCTCTCGTTTGAGTCATCAGGCTTCGAGATATTCTTGACCCTATCAACATCATCATCATTCTCAAACGTCCAATGTCAAGAATGACAACTCATTGACACACATATACACGTGTTTGCGCATATATTGATGCATAAAATTCACGAATAAGGGACATTTTTCTATAGACTTTTCCCCTCGCAATATGATAAAAAAAAAAAAATAGAAAAATCCGTCTATATTATGCATCGTTCTGCTGAAACCCAGATTATTCTGGTTTACGTTCGTTCACATTTTTCCAACTGATCGTTGGATTCGGTATTTTCCCACTCCCGTGGGCTCTTGGTAAACCTCATATGTCGGAATTACCACATGTTGTCCTTCTCTTCACTCCCTATAGCATCACCTTGAATTATCCCCTGTGGGATGACTACTCGTGGCTATTTGCTAGGAATAGAGTGTCTCGTCTCAACTCTCATTTGGTAACACGAGATAGTGCACGACCTACTTTGTATAATCTATCCACCACCTATTATTGTCGCGGGCATGCTTAATCTCTCATACATACTTGAGAGAAAGAGGTCCTGGAGGGCCTGGGCAGCTTGGCAGAGCAGAGCCCATGTCTCGGCTGCGGCCAGTCCTGTTCCTCGTAGTGTTAGAACATCGCTGGCCAATACTGGAAGTCTCGTACTGTCCCCAATATCGCCTGACATCCTCCTGTGAAAATCCCGAGATTAAGCGAGAAAAAAAAAAATTTCTTATCACTTTTTTTTACGATATATCGGAATTATTTATCCAAATACATGAGTGAAATCAAAGTGATTTTATTTTATTTTAACATTTAACTGCGTATTTTTTTTTATCGAATTTCTTCGATTCAATATTTTTTTAATCAAAATTTATATGTAAAATTATATAAATATTTAATGAAAAAATATAGTTCAACGTAAATTTTTTTTACTTGAAAAAAAGTACTTACTGCATGTGTGTGCCTGTATTTATATAGATTATGAAACGGTTTTTATTTATTTTGTTTTTCTCAATTAATCATTGTCAAGTTGTCGATCCGGCCCGTCGGGGGCTATATTTTTTCAACAGATGCCCTCTTTTTACCTCAATAATTTTGGCAATATATATCTTTTTGTTTTATCTTGAATAAAAAATTTATCGCAAATAACTTTGATATATACGTTTTAAAATAATCGAAAAAAAAAACAATTCTTTTTTTTTTCAATTTCATAGTCGTAATTTTTTCAATAACGCAACTAAAATCTCAACATAATCATTAATATTAATAATTTAATCACCAAAAATGTAGAAAAAAAAAAAAAAATTATTCAGCATAAATAATTATCTGATTTAAAATCCGTTAGAATGACTGGCCTGAAAATTTGATTAAAATGTACATATACAATATCCCTTGGAAATTTTCAATTAACGCAATACAAACACCACTTTCATTGGCAAACATCTGAATGAGACATCAGAATCAAACAAAAAAAAAACGGGGAAAAAAAAAAAAATCCCCAGCAGTGAATAATTAGAAAAAATTGTGAAAAAAACTTTAAAAAGCCGGGAAATCCAAGATAAAAAAATAATCCTGAATACATTTGAGTTATAGTGAGTAAATGTAGAATCAATTTTGGATATAATGCGAATTTCAGTCGACGTGATAAGTCAGTTTCACGTTCAAATTGGATTATATTTGATTGATCGTCGATGTAACCACCAGGCGAGTGGCGTGATGGGACGAGCAACTCTCGCTGGCGCGCTACATATCCAACTAATCAAGTTATTGCACTCTGAGCGAGAATGGCAATATCAGCAGAGATAGCCAATTGATCTTCTGTCCTCTGCACTTCTTAACGCCCATAGAGAGCGTTTAATTCACACGATAATTCATCCGATCCTCCTACTCTCTATCCATTCTATATAACCGCACGATTCAATCTACGTCGCCAACTTTTCATAACTTATTGAATATACCGTGAGTTTCGAAGAATTTCCTATACATCTACACAATACGATAGGTCAACTTGATCATGCAACACGCGGTCAGTGTATTACTCTGTTCAAATTGGCCTCTCAGACTCAGGCAATAATTCTTGTGGCTAACCTTGAGCCAATATCAGCCCGTATTATCTGAGCGATAAGCATCAGAGAGTATCGAGGCCGTCTGTTGGAAATAATCCAGAAAAATATGCAGGAAAAATCGGGCATTGATCGAATAATCGACCGGAAGAAGTTGGGAAAATATGTATTCCATGCTTGCGCGTCAACCAATACACCACACTCTCTCATCCTCCATCTGTCGATAATTTTTTTTGTCATTCAGAAAAAAAAAAATTCTCTATCATTTTCCCTGGCATTGTCCCATCACATATCTCGTTGAGATATTGGCAGAAACAAAAAAAAAAAGCCGATTGAGAGGAAAATATAGCCATTGCGTGTGACAAGCAGTGAAATAAATGCGACCCTGATTGATTATATCGATGGAAAAAAATAATTACTTTGGGTGCGGATTAATGTAATATTAACGCTTGAACTATACGAACCTTAGACATTGTCAAGAGGTACATTGACACTTGGAGACACTCTAGCGTTGATAATCTCGTGGGCGGGAGCGATAGAATCGTCTCGGCCAGCCGGTAAATAATACACCAAGCATGACACACCGACAAGAAATAGAAAGAAGAGAAAAACCAAGTCGAACATTAATAGAGAATTTAGAGTCATCAACTGCATCGTGGTTTTTGACTTTATAAATTTTTTAAACACACCATAACTTCAACAATCACAAATAAACATCGGCCACATCGGTGATGACGATATATTGAAAATCACCGCAGAAAATTGGTGGTGCACGCAACAGGAGCTAACGGCATTCATCTTGTTTTCCACTGAATGCACATGGACGCACGCATCAGGTTTGCCAACTGCAGCCGGCGTTGCTTTTGAAATTCAACCAACAGGCTATCCCGGCACTTTTTTTCCTAGTTTCAATTTGAAATTCACGAACGAGCTCCTCGAACGTTCAGAGATATACTGAGCGAGGTGCACTTTACCTCCCTTACTCGCGGTTGTATACCACCCGTTCACCCTCCTTTCTCTCTCTCTCTGATACACCCTCTGGAGCACATCAAACGCGCATCCACCAACGCAACAGTTGCGCCCCGAGCCGCGCATCCATTACCGATCTCTCTTCTGTTGAGGAGTTCACATTTGTTAGCAATTCTTCCCCTTCCCCCATCATCCACGCTTGCAAACCGATAAAACTTTATTTCTAGGAGTATTTCTGCCATTCAACCCCGTCGTATATAAAGTTATTTCCGCCTACGGAAAATGTCACCACACGGACGCAAATGGGGAGGAAAAGTTTACCAAGCAACTTTTTTTTTTCTTCTTTTTTTAACAAGAGTACGGTTTCTAAAGGATTCAAAAATGAGCAATCGAGAATTGTGAATAAAAATTGCTTTTTATTCGGTCGTTAATTCTGACGCTTTATTTATCTTTTTTTTTCTCTCTCTCTCTCTCTCTCTCTCTGCCAAACTTGAACGAGAGTTTTATGAACACTTAAAAATCCATTTTTAAAGCTTAAAGTATTTTTCATATTTCAATTTTTTTTTTTTGCATCTGGCAATTAAATATTTTATATACGACTCATAAAGCATACAGATATGCGGAATTTTTTAAGTAAATTTTTTTAATATTCGCATCAATACTTTCCAATATTTTCTTTTATGTTCACTCGATAAAAAAAAAAAAAAAAAAAATTTTTTGTGCCACAATCAATATAAACCGTTATTGCGGGATATATTAAAATATTTTATGTTTAAAAAGGGGTTCTAGTGATAAATATTTAACGCATTAAACAAAAAAAAAAACAATAAAATCATCAAATAATAAATTGAAAAATTGAAAAAAAAAATTCTATTTTATTGAGGAAAAAAAAATTGAAAGTGTTTGAAAGCTACTTAAAAAATATCCCACCAACTCAAAATTCATCAGGGCAGATTCAACAAAGTCCCGAACAAAAAGTAAAAGAAAAAAGAAAGTAAAAGGGTAAGCGAGAGAACTCTTTCTTCAACAGTTTCTTTCAACAGTCAAGTTATCGGAATTCTTCAAAGTTTCTTATCGTCTTACTCTTGCCATACTGTCGACGAAATTCAAGCGATCCAACTGGAGAAATTCGAGCAATTCTAGAGGGCCAAGGAATGGAATGAGACCCGGAGGCCATGAGGGATGAGGTAAATCGATGGCCAATAGAATTTCTGCTTACACAAGTGAATTTCAGTCGTAGTTTACTATCCAGGATTTACAGAAGCTCAATCAATTATCAATTATCCACGCATGTGTAATGACTAATCACACAGCTCACACGTTATGCCGTTCATTGTCCAATAAACGTATCACACACTGAGTGGGCTTCGATAATAAGCTTAGGAAACCCTTGAGCGAAAAAAAACACCAAGCAACAGAGGAGAAAAACTTCAGTCACTGAAAAATACTCAGAGTGTGGTGGCTCAAGACGAAAAATCCGCTCTCCAAGTAAATAACAGCGAATAACCGTTAAAAATAAGACCATGAAGAGACACAGTCGTTCGGGAAAGAGTGATAAAACCGAGGAAAAGCACTTGCAAACGGGAAAATCAGGTGACAACGAGCGCTCGGCGGACGCTGATGAGAATCGAGGCTTTGGAGATTGGCTGAGATCGAGTGACGGCGTGGAAATGATGAGACTCTTCGTAATTGCCAATTCCCTAGTTGTGTTTGTCACTTTTGCCTGGCCCAACATGAAACAAGTCTACGGCATCATACAGAACTACATAACAGGCGTGGAGGACTAGCTCTTGATCATAAAATTGACAAGAAAAAAAAGAAGAAAAAAATACTAAATACATCCCTCGAGTAATCCGGTAAAAAAAACTCGGGGAAATAAATGACAAAGAAAAAAAAAAGGAAAATTAACGCTTAAGGATATTGAATTTCTTGACTTTGCGGACAGTTATTGATTTGTGAAGCCGAGCAAGGAGTAATTGCATTACTCTGGAGGCAAAAATTCTACCTCAACTGAGAGAAGCATCGTTATTCAAGACTAACAGATGATAAAAAGAGCTCGATTGTATTAACGATAATTAAACAATCTTTGAAATTAATAACGGACAATGATTGCTTTTGTGCTGCGCGGTGTGATATTGGTGGGTGTTTTAGGTTGGTACAGCTCTGGGGTATGGAAAATGATAGATATATACTTCAGAGACAGATTCAATAAATATTTGAAAGAGGAATACGCGAAAAATCCGCGAATAAAACCCGACTACAAAGGCTCCAAACTATCTGCGATTGACAATGAAATTATTATCGCTGCCACTGACAGTAATAACAAATTGCTGTCGACAAAAGGAAATAATATCGATACATGCAGTGCTGATAAGGCTCTCGACGATTTCACACACGAAAAGGCCGAGGTCGAGACGACCGCTGGCATCGACAACGATGAAAATCATTCAAACTCTCCCAGCGGGATAAATTCCGGTGCATCTGAAGCGGAAAAACACATGAAAACTGTTAAATCGAGTGATGACAATTTTAAGGCAGTAAGACGGAAGAGAGTTGAAGATTATGACTTTTCCGAGTTTGAGTATGACGATGAGGAAGAGAAACCTGGTGGAATTCCTGTTGATAAGTTGCCTTTCAAGCCTAAAGCTGACATTGGTGGACTCGAACGCGTCTCTGAGGACGAATTTTGTCCCATTTTACCAGATGAGAATTGCTATGAGACAAGGAAGTGGCCTTAAAATAACCCGGTTATTTATTGAAACGACTACACTTCCATAGTTAATGTGTTGCACGTGTAAATGACCTCTAACAATTTTCTTCCGCTTGTGATAAAATTTGTAGTTGAGTTTTGAGAGTATAACGGGAATAAAAAAAAACAACAACAATATTCACATCATCGTGGAATACTCTCACGTGTTAAATATACACTCCCACGACAGGAAATTGTCGAATTGATAATGGAATTCAGAGGCTGGGTACACGGGTGCCCCCAACGCCAACGAAAAATGAGGAGCAAAAAAAAAATATAAAAAATAGTAAAATTAGTGTTTTTCAATAATTTTAGATAATAGAGAGAGTTTATAAAAGCGTTAAAATGTCATTAGAAAGAGGCTAAAGCCTGCAAACATAATTTATAACCTGTTCTAACCCCAAAAATTGCCATTTCACTGCTTACGATGGAAATTATACTTTTCACTAACCTCATTCAACTGCTTCACCAGTAGCAGGATGTCCTTTTACCTTTTGTGCACACGTTTTGAAAGTCTTTTTTTCATCAGTTTATTAATTTACACGTATAAAAAATACATTGCCGCTTTCCCAAACGAACTCACGACGTCACGACACCACACAACGCTGCGTTGTCTGCCATCTTGGCTCCTGTGAACGCGCGCAAACTGCGCATGGCGCGCGAAAATTCAAATCTAAATTATCGACGTTTTTTTTCACATCATCGAGTACTAATAACATTTTTTTATATACAAAAAATCAACTAGTGCATGAAAAAAAAACTTTTAACAAAATTAAAAGAATTTCGACCCATGGGAAATGACTCATCCTTCGCCCCCACAAAAGCTTTATATTAACACACATTGGCATAGGTACTTATTGTATCAAGTCTTGTTAAGGGGACAGCATGTTGATTGTCTCTGTTCGTCTCTGGGTGATACCAGTCGAGAAATAGGTGTCAGCGAGTGTGTTTTTCGTCACGACAAAATGTACCAAAAATGTAGAATAAAAATTCAAATTTAATTATTCACCGACAATGGCTGCTCTTATACGACTGAAACGTAGCAGTGTCCAATTGAGACATGCAGCACTAGAAGTTCGAGGTATAATTCTATATTCACCCACATTTAAATGCACGTCTCGCTTATATGACTCAATAATTCATCAAAATCATCAATTACTGTGCTTTGCAAGAAACTATAGATTTCAATTAAATTTTATACTTTATCTATATTATATTCCAATTAAATAAAATATAACAGTATATGTGCCAAAAAAACTTTTTCTATTCAATTTCAACCCTATAATGTAAATTTTTAATATTTATATATCTACACCTGAGAAATTTCAATCCCGGAGTATTGAATGTCTCACTATAGGTAAGTAAACATTACATAAAAATTTTTATTCTTACGAAAAATTGCCTAAAAATGTTTAAAAGCATCATCTATTAATAATTTATTCATACAAGATAGCGTGCGCTGACTCTTATATGTATCTAAGTTAATCCAAACAAACCCGCGCTGAGATAAGTAACGTTATAGCGTCTAATTGCTTGTTTTCGAGGCTGTGAAATGGCAGACTTTGTCAGAAAAGGTAGTGTGCAGCTCGTGAAGCGTAGCAGTGAACAGATAAAGCAAGCTGCCAAAGACGTCAAAGGTTTGTGTGCACTTCAAAAGAAAAAAGTCACTTTTTCCCTACATATAAAACCCGCATATTAAATTCAATTTTTAAACATCAACACCAAATGTCAATCATCTTAAAACACTGTCGCCACACGACAAATGCAACGACACACCTAACCGTGTCTTATCAGTCGAAGACAGGTATATATAACAACCTCACAAAATGTATTTGTGTGAAATGATAAGGTCAATTGAATAAAAAATATTTGTTCATCAACTCACTGCAATATTTATGGATTAATTAATTACTGTCGGCCATTTCAACAAATGTCCCCATGTGTTTGGAGAATTAAATTAATTAAACGTGATTATTTTAGCTGCCGTTCGAGCTCGACACATCGTCGCCTGCCTGGTCGCATTTGGATTTGCACTGTGCGGAGCCGTTGAGGTGAGTTCTTCCGTGGCGTTGCTGGCCAATCAAGTGGACAATCATGCGATCATCGACACCTCGTGGCACTGCGACATGCTCGTCAACATCAGCAGTCGTAATCGCACCGAAGACTTTGAAGTCATTCTCCTTGAGGTGATGATAAACTCTGTATTATATAAACTCGTGATTGCGGAAATGAGATTTTGTTTTTTTCAATAGCTGCCGCAGGAAGAGCGTGCGGAGTCGATCATGCGAGAGGCTTTCCTGTGGGGCCAGGTAGCTGGACCTATTCTTGGAGGATGCCTCGTTTGGGGACGATCTGGACCCTCTATGGTATTTTCCCGAGCTGTTCTCGGTGCTTGCCTCGCTTCTCTTCTCGTTCCTGCCGCCTGGAGGGGATCCTCTCACGTCGCTCTTCGTCTCTTACAAGGACTCTGCACAGTAAGACCATTTTCTACACTCAATCGTCCTCTATAAATAAAAATAATCACTGAAAAAAAATATTATTCGACTAAAATAGTTGATAAATTGTTTTTGCTTTGATTTTATTTCATTTAGGGAGCTACAATGCCCGCTGCGCACATGTTCGCCATGACTTGGTTCAAGAGTAACCATCGAAGTTCATACTTTAGTTGCTACGCGGGTAAGTCATTCCAAAAAAAGCCTCCATGAAGATTATTTCATTTCCGCAAGAATTAAACTTTTTTTTTCCAGCTGTAAGTGTTGGTTACTGTTTGACTGGCTGGATTGGCACTGCAATCGTTAGAACATTTGGTAGAGACTCCTTGTGCTACACTTTAGTACTCATCGCACTCTGTTGGTACTTCACTTTTGGCCATTTCGTGAAAGACACTCCAAAGTCCTACCAACACGACACAAACGTCTGTAAACATACTATTTCTTCACACATAAATTTCCATATGCGTTAAAAAAATGTATCGATACTTTAATTCTTATGAAATGAAATTTCTAATTGGACTGCAGGCCGCAGTAATTCCATGGGGGAAGCTTCTGAGGTCAGTTCCAGTTTGGGCATCGGCCGTGGCGACGATGGGGAACCAATGGGGAGATGCAACCCTAGCTCTTGGCATGACCAAGTATCTTAAACTCATCTATGGATTCTCCACGGCAAACGTGAGTATTACAAAAAACTATGTTACAAAGAAAAAACAAGAATTTATTTAATAAGGTTAAAAAACTCATTTAAAAAATTCACACAGTCGCGTAACATTGCAACACATTTTTCTTCAGTAACCTAAAAACGCAATAGTACACTTTCCTCAAACTTCCCAGTAGTATATCCAACGACAATGACTCGACTTTCTCTACACTAGTACTTTCTATACAATGCGACTGTTCGCCGTCTACAGCCCTCGCGCCCACAGGGACCAATAAAAATTGCCAATCCTGATGATGAAAAACTATTGTTATAGGACTCTGTGCTCACGACTTTGCCCCACATTGGTCACTTCTTGGCAGCTCTGACCTGCGGATTGCTCGTGGATCACGTGAGAGAGTCTGGAATTGTATCTACAACAACTGCGCGGAAGCTTGTCGTTTATACAGGTCAGTTTTCTCGCGTTTTTGTCGCAGCAACGGCGCGACTTAACCCCAATCAAACGTTTCAGCTCACTTTATACCCGCCGCACTGCTCTTTGTCGCTGGCTACGCTGGATGTCAGGCCCTGGGAGCAGCTTGGCTCGGAATCGCGGCTCTGTTGGTGTCTGGAACAGCCCCAGCTGGTGCACTAGCAGCCATAGCCGACCTGGCACCCGCTGAATCGCCTGCATGCGCCGCTGCAGCCTGTGCACTCTGCTCCACGCTTGGCGCAGCGGGGTTACTGGCTGCCAACTACTTTGTCACGCAGGCTCTTCACGGATCTGTATGTTTCGTGACGTTTTTCCCGTTTTTTTATTGCGTCTTATTTGTATAAATTTGTCCATCAGATTGCCGGATCCTGGCGGCTAGTTTTTGGAGTAGCTTCCCTCGTGCTTTTACTCACCGCCGCAGTTTTTCTCGCGCTGGGAAAGGGTGTCCCACAGCCGTGGATTCCCTCGGTAGCTCGACCACGAAGTCACGATGTAATTTACGAAGAGGATGTTCTAGAACTCGACTATGAAGATGTCGCAGTTCAAACGGAACCATTTCATCTATATGACGACGATGATATGGCGAGTATCAAGGAAATTTCTGGATCAACCACGTCGACATCATCCGCCGCGGTATCCGCAATTTAATTTAGATAATTCCATTTAATTTTTTTTTATCAAGCGCGTTAAGATCAATGCGTCGATCTAGGTGCACAATAAAAATTTTGATTGACAAGTAACGATGAATTTTTATTATGAAATATAGTAGCATATGCTTGTCTTTTTAGAAATTCACAACCTGCAGGTCGCGAACCGCATTGCAATGCACCTCGTGTGCGTCTATTACACGCCGTGTCAGGCATGAGAATGACAACTAACGAGACGGAATAGAAGAAGAAATAATAAAAATGAGAGGAGGAAGTTGGCATGTGGAAATGTATAGATAGTATGGCCAAATGTACCCTGTGGTGATCGCAGACATACGTGTAGATGTCGCAATTGCTTCACTAATTACACAAACATCTGAAAGTCATTATTATTTTTTGCAACGCAAGCACACACGACGACTACGGACCCTCACATGATGATGATGTGTGCAATAAACGTGAGAACCATCTCCCAATCTTATTTCTGCCATTTTTATTCCCATTTTTATTTCTAGATTCAGGTAAAAAAATAACGAAACATTTACAATATCTTGTGGCGCAAATTAATCAAGTGATTTTCTCAGTTCATCTGATATGACTTAACAAAAAAATGTATCAAGTATTTCACCAGATCCAGCAAATTCCCAGTAGGTTTTGAAATTTTTTTTTGTTTTCGATCTTCTTGGCCAGGTTATGTAAATAAATATTTAATATACTCATAACTTCATTAATACATTAACTAATTAATAATATGTCCTTATAAATACTTAAAAAAATCTTGATGAAACAATATATACGTAACAGACGTTCTCTATATTAATTATAACCCTGCGACATATTATATTTCGAGACACACATTCGTTTTCGCAGAGAGGAAAGTGAAACAATTGGCGGCGCGTCGAAACAATCGTTTTTCTCATGGACAGAAGTTGAACGAGAGATAACCATCTCCCAGCTCCTTCTATTTTTTTTTTAGCAAGACACCACTTACATATCTTCAATTGCAAGTACTCTAAAACGTATATCCTACATCTTTTTTCTCATACTATTGTCCTTTTCCTCAGATTTCTCATCTGTGATAATCTGAACGCTTCGAATAGGCGCGGATTTTCTGAGGCTCGAAGTAGGACTGACAACTAAAGAATTTTGCCTCACAAAATTCGGCTTATCATTAGTAATAGCAAGCTGTAGCATCCTCAAAAGCAATGCTTCCCTCACTGGCGGCGGCAGGATTTCATCACCGGTGTCCTCAGCAGCCTCTTCACTCACGTCCTGCTCATAGATCTTCTGTCGATAGACACGTTTTGCATAGACAGGATCCTGATAGCTGGCCTCGGGGTACTGGTTACTGGGATAAACCGATGGATCAAAAGTCCGAGCAAGGGCAGGACCACGTTGGACCATCCTCTCGCCATACCTCAGGCCCATGGGGTCATTGTAGACCAGAGGATGGCGCGATGTTGGAGCAGAATAAGTCGGAGAATAGGCTGGATATGTTTGCTGATCGTACAGGGCATCATCCAGATAAGTTCTGGGATGACTGAGCGCCCGTACACCGTACTGGCTGACGAGCAGGCGCCGCAAAAGAATCTGGAAGTCTCTGCGGCTGAGAGGAGGTGCGATAGGGTTCGGCGGCTCTGGAGGCAGAACAATACTGCGATAGGGATACTCAACGTACTCGCGGTCAGCGAGTGGAGTCTGGAGCCTCACGACGGTCCCGGCAGGCCGCGCCCGGCCCTCGTGGTCAGTGACGTAAGGAACCACGCGAGGAAGTGGTCTCGACCGAACGTAGCTCAAATGTGAACTTGGCCGTCGCATCGGGGCTATCGGCGGCTCCGGAGGATCCATCGGAGCTGGAGCGTCGGCTGGGTAGTCTGCCTCGCTCTCGGCGTCCATGGGGGCCGGGTAGAGCGATGGCCTCGCCTGCAGCCTGGACAGAATCCGGTCGATTGGGTTTACCCGGTACGTGCTTTCTGGTGCAGTCGATGCTGGAACGAGGATTCCAGATGCCTGCAAGTCTCGCAGGATCTGCTCTGGTTCACGGCGCACGTAAACAGGCTCCGGGCCTGCTCGCGACTCCCGGTGGTCGACTCTCGACACCAGAGGACGAAGAATAAACTGCTGAGTTGTCTCCCGGTCTTCCTGGATTTTTCCCTCGTACACGGACGTCGTCTCACCCGCGTTGTCGTACTCGGTTGTTTGCATATTCTCCTGACTCGACGGTGTGATTGGGTAGAGCATTTTTGGCCGCTCCGTTTGGAGCCGATGGAGGATTTTTGGAGCACTGCTTGTAGTGAATAGAGGCCGCGTTGTTGAAAGTGAACCACCGTAAACGTCCGAATGCTCGTCGCTCGTGTTCTCCTCGGTCTCTTCCACCGCTTTGATGGATGGCTGCAGCTGACGACGCAGGTTGTTGCCCGTCGGGCTGGATTTGGTCTCCTCACTCTTCTCGTCAAACTCCTCGGTTATTGGGCGCAGGTTGTGGTCAATTGGTCGCTTTGTTAGCAGGGTTTTGCGACGCGACTGCTTTGCTTCCAGGCTTGGTCGCGTGATTTGAGAGTCCTCCGGCTCTTCCTCGATGGATATTGAGGAAGGTCGCTGTTGGCCGTTTACGTAGACTCGCGGACGGTATTTGGAACCCTTGATGTAGTGGCCGTAGAGCGTTTTTGGTGCGGATTCCGTTGTCGTGCTTGTTGTCGAGCTTGCGGTAGTTGTTTTGGTTCTAGTACGTGGAATTGATTGTACTACTGTTAGTTTTGGAGTTGTCGAGCTGGAGGATGAAGATTCTGTCGATGTTGCATAGATTACAGATGGTACTGGTTTCCGTGTACTGCTTCGATTCACCCGAGGTATGCTCTGCACCACTGAAACACGATCCTGCAATGGCGAGACCGTGGTTGCTTTAAATCCCGTGCCATTTGACGATGAGTAAGTCACTCGTTTGATTTCGCCGTTCCCATCCACAAAACCAAATGTTCCCTTTACATTGCCAAGCACGTCACGAGTTTCGACCTGATGGTGAATTCGTGCACTTTTACCAAGTCTAAGCATAGCTGTATATATATAGTATCTTCTTAATTATGGTTTTAGTATTTTATTCAAACCCTAAAGAAATTTGTATGTATGTTATTTTTTCATGCGTGAAAAGAGTTTTAAAGGGTAACTTTGAGAGGGGAGCTTTTTTTTGTAATTAAATAAAAGTTTTTTTAGGTCAGAAAAATCTTTGTACAGAATATTAAGGATCTAAATATTTTAAAGGCTTTGGAAGTAATTAATTTCAGGCAACTCTCGAGTGACCTTTTTTCGTAAGTAGAAAACACCAATTATAGTCAGACAGTGGGGAAAAAAATGTTATCGCAGGATTTTGTATCTTGATGTTTCACAAGGTCTAGAATCATTTTTAGATAACTTTCTAGTAACCTAATTTTGAAAGTGAAAAATGACTATACATGACAAAGCTAATACAAAATTCTTTAGGCGAGCTCAAAAAAATGTTTCTAAAGCAATTATAGCCGCATTAGAAAATAACTTTGTGTATACCTTAAATGAGCCATCACCAGCCTCATATCCAAACGTATATGATCCATCGTCATTGACCTTGCGCAATTGTTTCAAAATAGCAACATGATCGTGCTGAGATTCTGAGGTTTGTTGATCAGTAACGTTTAAGCAGCCTGCCGTCACAAGGCAGAAAATTGCCATCAGCCACGGTGTCATCTTAAAAATAAAAAATTAATAAATATTGAAATCACTTTTTAAATTATTCCCTCATTAAAACTGAAATATATAAACTAGGTCATCACTGTATATGCCGCACATAACACATGGAATAAAAAATGATGGAATGAGGGAAGAACTCTGGAGCTCTAAGTACCTTACAACTGGAAATCATGTTACCGCACATGCGGCGAACGTTAACAATACTGCGTGGGTAGCTACGCTGGCGGGTTATATATAGAGTGACACAATGGATTCTCCACCTACCCTTTCCTCGAGGTGTATACACTCGTCGAGTACACCTTTTCCCTCTTAGCACCTCCCAACCTTCATGACGCTTTGAAATAATCCACGTTTATGTGGGAACCGCGGTAATGAGTTCGAAAAAACATCCACGAGTGTGCAATCATTGAAAGAAAATTTTTTTTTTCAATGCCTCAACCACCAACATCAATATATCTTCCTCACATGAAATTTTATATTTCCGCTCTTCCGCCAATAAAATTATTTGTAATTAACATTAACAATAGTCGCGGCAGTCAATATCTCGGAGAAAAGTGGAACAAGTTGATTGATAGAGTGAGGAAAGGGAAGTGCGCTGCTGGTGCGGCGGCTGCTACAAGAGGAAATTAACGAACACACAGCTTCAAAGCGGAAAATCGCGTTTTTAAAAATGCATCAGTGCGCGATGCAGGCTAGAAATTGCGGGGACAAGTGAAAGCTACGTGGGAGTAAATCGCACGCAACGGAAGAAGGACCAACAGTAATTTTCCCAAGGTGTAGTAACAAGATGTCGTCTCATTGTAGCCCAGAGAGTCCGCGCCCCTCCCGTCATGTTGCAGCTCGACGACAACTGTTGCGCAAATATTTGTGATTTTACATCGATAGTGAATATTTATGAGCTCCAAACGATCGGATTTATATCGCTGCTTATCTCCGAGTATCAACAATACATCATCATTCAATTTTTCTCACGCACCTGCAACATTTCAAGAAGAAATAGTAAAAAGAAAAGCTTCAATAATGTGATAAGTATATATATGTTTGTGGGTTTTTTTATTGAGTCATTCGTATACACAACACACATTGGAGTATAAAAAAATATTAATCCATTGCTTCTCAATGCAATTAAGAGACCTATATAAAGAACGATAATACAATATAATTAAATGTAAATGTATGTACAAAGGTATGAAGTTATGGACATTATCTCACTATGGGAAAACGGATACTTGTGGACACAGACAGGTAATAATAAGTATCTCATACCATATATAATATTCAAATAACAGCAAAAGAAAGTCTATATAAGTGATAGTATATGTTATTTTGGCAACTGGGACTCTTACAACAGTATTGCAATTTTTTTTTGTTTCAACAAATTCATGGCATTTCTAAAAAAAACCTTGACCAATCAAATTACACATTCAAATATATATCATCACCCCACAATTATTATCAAGGCTTGAAACTGTTAAATATGCCCACACTGACAAAACAATCTCTTACAGTACAAAACCAACACCAAAAAAGAAAAATTCCGTTACTAACAGATTCAGGCCTTGATAATAAACCAAAATTTTCCCGTAAAAAAGTATAAAAAAAAAATAATTCCTTCAATTTTTCAACTTTGCCTGCTTTTTACCCAGTGCTTCCCCTGAGAAACTGATCGATTTGTCCGATGGACAGCGCAGGTGACACCCTGGACGACGAAGGAACAGCGTAGTAATAGGACTGTGCATCTTTCTGCGAGGACAGAAGCTGATACTTGGGTGCAGCGATCTGCTGTTGCTGTTGCAACTGTTGGCGTTGCTGCTGCTGGGCGAAGAGTTGCTGCGACTGAAGCAGTTGATCGGCCTGCTGTTGGCGATAAATGGCCTGCTGAGGTTGAGCACGGTCTGGTAGCGGTCTGGCGAGTTGAGCCTGCTGAGCCACGTAGGGCTGGAGTTTTTGGCTGACTCTAAAATCGCCCAGAGTCTGAGGTAAGCTCTGGTACAGCTGCGTGTTGTACTGGCCGCTGTTGGCATCATAGACCAACTCAGACTGATAAATAGCCTCGGATTTCCCCGGCAGCTTGGCCTGCGTTACCGGTCGGACAGTCTGTGCCGCAGGCACCGTGTTGACATAGTGCTCGAGCTCGGCAGCAAAGTTCAGGTGCAGATCGGCACTCGAGGGAGCGCCAGTGGTTCGTGCCCGCGCGTACACGACTCCAGGACGCTCGGTGCTGGAGGCGTACTGAGCGGCAACCTGTGCCACGTGCGGCCGGGGTGTTATGGCCACCGATTGAGGACGTGCGGTTGTTTCTACCGCGCGATATGCAGGTGTAGACGGATGGCGAGCGAATGTTGGGCTGCTCAGGCTCTGGTAGCGCGGCGCTGGCGTTGTAATTCGATACAGCGCAGTTGTAGGCCGAGCTGCGCTGGTGGTTCGTGGGGATTGCACCGAGTAGAGGGATTGTCCCTGTACCGGAGCAGTCTGCAGGTAGTTTGGACGCGCCTTGGGTCGGTAAGGTCTCACTAGCACTTGCGCGTCGTCCTCCTTCAGCTCTTGACTCGCCTCGTCGTCGTCCAGGGAGTACTCGGTCTGAAATATTGTCGTTGGCGGAGGCCTGGCCGTTGTTTTAGGGTAGTTTGCCGCCTGTGGACGTGGACGCACCGCCGGGTAATTTGCCGGACCCGATAAATCATCCTCTTCCTGCTTCCTCGGCAATTCATCGTCGTCCTCCTTTGGCGCGTTCGGGTCACACGGATTTCCCGACACGTACGTGAACTCTCGTTTATTACCGTCGGGGTCGACGTAGCCGTATTTTCCACGTACAACGCAGTCCGTTCCCCGCGTTTCTTCCTTGAAAGATCCGTCTGCTGCCTCGTAGCCAAAGGTGAATGAACCATCGTCGTTCACTTTGTTGTAGTTACGGATCGTTTGAACCGGCGGCGCTTTTGACGGGTTCAATAGGTCTTTGTCACGCGATGACACGGCTAGAGCTCGCGCTCGCGGCTGGTACAGCGACGGTCGGCTTGCTTGCGTGTATTCAGCGTCTCCGGCCTCCTCGTCCACCGAAGACACTTGAGCTTCCTCATCCTCGTAGTAGATCTGGGGCGACGACACACGCTGGCGCAGCTGCACACGTCTGCCGGATGTGCAGGTTACGAGCAGGGTCGTGCAGATCTGAAAAATCCGATAGGTATCATTAGCACAGGCATTTTATTCGGATTTTCAAATCATTTTTTCTTCTTAAAACTGTTTTTATAATATGTTCTGAATGATTTTTGAATAATGGATATAAATTATCGTATGTGTAATTTTTAGTTTGCTTACAAAAGTGGAACATAAAAAAATTCTTTTTCAGATAATTACTTGCTTATTGAGTTGGTTTATGACAATATAATTATAAATGGGTTGATGATTGGTACTAAAAATTAATTTCCACTTTCGAATTGAATTTATTAATCGTTTATATTGGAGTAAAGAGTTTTATTTTCTTACGTTCATTTGTCAAAGTTTCTTTTCTATATAAGAAGGTATAATGATTAGTTGGATATCCGTGTTAAAAGTATATCTTGGAAGCAATATCCTTGTTAAAAAATATTTTTTTCATTAGTTACGGGTTGGAATGCATTGTAATTAGTTGGATATTTATCTCTTACGTGGCGTTTTTATGACTAATTTGTGCTAATTTCACTCATGCTGATTGATGCCCTCATATTATATAGGTGTTGCTATCATTTTTCATTTTAATAATGCATTATTATTTAGAAATGTTAATATTTACTGCTTGGCTTTTTTCCGTTTAAATTTTCTTCTTTGTAGAAAATTTTTCTATTTAATTATTAATTATAGTATATGCAATTAAATTCGTTTTTATTTCGTTATTTTCCAGCTTGTGAGATATTAAATTTTTTTTTCGTCTATTGGAATATTCATCAAGTTTAATTAAACTAGATACACATGCATCAAATTTGACTGATTATTTTCCCTTCAGTGCACAAGCTAGAAATGTCTGACAGTAAAATAGACGTATATACATAATACCTATACTGACTGACCGCATATATATCGCGCGCTTTCCGAATATACACATTCAGGTTTTACATATTAATATAACGATGAAAACATTCCGCGCGGATGGCGTTAAATTTTTTTTTTTCATACATTCATCGCGTTTGCTCTATAAAAAGTATTTCCCGTCATAATCGAGAAGAGAAAAAAAAAAATCTCATATTAAATTCTTACCCAAAAAACTATTACGTCAATTTTATTATACAGTTACATTATGATTATATAATTCCATTAAAAAAAAAATTAAAGATTCGTCATCGACGTCAATAAAAAAAAATATATGGACACTAAAAAAATAATATTCATAAAATGGCGTAATAAGTATAGCTATAGTCAATAAATTGTTACGAAAAATAAACGACCATGAAATTTTTCGTACTGTTCTATATTAGAATAAATGAATTAATATTTCTCATGGCAATTGCATTATAATAGTGCGCGGCAAAGATAAGAATCTATATCATGAAAATTGAAAGTTTGAGAAAATTTATAATTTGACACTTCCGCTACAAATATCAAAGCGTAGGAGTATTAAATGTACATGCATATGTAGATAGATATATGTAGTTCTTGTTGAGTCGGGCGTGTGAGATCCGCGTGGTAATACGCTCGGCATTCGCGTCGCTGACGTAACACACAAATACAATGCGAAGCCGGGGAGTGACCCGAATCCGGGACCCGTCGATCCAGCGTGAGATTCAGCGTCGTAACTCAGCCCGTTCGTTCTCCTTGAATCGACGACTAGGTAATGCTCAACCACGCCTGGCACCTTCGTACTTTAGTTTGCGTACGTATATGTATGAACACATCCCATTTATCAACGTACGCTGAGTACTCGCGTCATCGCAAGATATCCAACTAAAGCCTATAGAGGTCCACTTTGATTGCTATAGCGGCCAATGTCCTTGTGCCTTGTTTAAATTCAAACTTGTAGTCCGTCGAGAACTTTCAAACTTTTAAACTAACCCCGCCCTTTGTCCAATACTTTTGGCGATCGTTTTGAAAGGGAAATATGTATGTTCTTCTCAGTGACATTGTGTAAATAGACGTTGATTAATGTGAAATGAGATTGTTTTTGAGGTTACGCGTGATATAATTTACGTTATTAGACTCTCACTTTCAACTCTCTTGTCAAAATGACATTTATTTTTATTTTATCCTTCTTTTTCTTAGTATACAAAATATTATTATGACAGTTTACTATTTAAACTATCCAAACTTAAATAATTGGTAATTTAAATTTTCCACGAAAAAGAAGAAGAAAACATAAAATAAAATTGTATTTTTTGAGATATTTTAAATTTTTCAGAATATCTTAAAAACAAAGTGAAATATGACAAAAATTAATTCTACATTTTTTGTAGACAATTAAATTTCCTATCATTTTATTTGAATCACTTTTTTTCATATTTCGCTTATTGACTGAGTTATCGTTGTTTTAAAAAAACATAAACAATAGTTGGATAAGTATACTTATCACGCGGAAAAACGTATAATACAACGTTCTATATAATAAATCCTGAGATTTTTTTTTTAATTTCAAATGGATTCTGGAATCATTCTATTTAGATTAATTAAAATGTGTGAGTAAAACTCTCTCTGTTTATCGTTCAATTGTATAGACTGATACACATTGTGGTTATATAGTATAGAATAACCGAATCGCAGTGAAAGCAGTGAAAGTTCAACGCTATTTTCAATTAGATACCTTGTGACAATAGACTCAAGGTCAAGCTAAGCTAGTAAAACTGACATGTTTATAGTAGATAGTTAATGTTTAGAAATCTTGCGCTGTTATTTAAACTTTTTATTTGTGATAGTTAATGAGTTGGCACAATTATATATTGTTTTGTGTGTGAATTTAGTTTGTTTTTAATGAGAATTCATTGCAGTCAGTGGTTTTGCACGATTTCCAAGGCAAATTTCACTGACTTATATTAAGAGAAATTATATTTAAGTGAGAAATAATATTTTTTTTTTGCACTTTCTGCCTTATAATTATCATGAATAAATTATTATAAATGATTTAATTCAGTTAAATCACAAAGATCATATCAAAATTATTGTGTAAAAATTTTTTTCTCATTTAAATTTTATAGCAAAATATACATAAGTACACAAAAAAAAATTTTTTATATAAAAAAAAAACATCTTGTTCATGAAATCCAAGTGATTCGCGTTATTTGATGTGAATAAACGCGGAAAAAAATTGAGTTTATCGAGTAAATTCAAAATTAGACAGATTTAATGGAGTTGTGAAGCAAGAACCCGTATTTTATATCATCGTAGAAACGTAATAGAAAGAATTGCACGTTTGCAATGAGTCTCCTTAGACCTCTATAGACATGCAAGCTAATGAGCGCCGATCACGGCTCTGGGAAAATCGTGACGCTTTTAAAACTAGCTCTGTAATCAGTTCCCGTTCGAGCATGAGAGTAAAAGTTAAAAGATCCATATATACATTGACTTTCTTGCCAATGATACTTTCAAGTTTGTGTTAGTCTACACCACGCCCTACGTCTCTGCTCAGTTAAATCATTCTCAGCGCACTAGTCTTCCCTTTCTATATCCAACTATTTCACGAAAAAACCCTCCTCGAAAACCGTCAAATCATTGTTAATCACGTCCTAACAACTCTTGTTCTATTTTCCTTGCTTTTTTTCAATCACTTTTGACATTTCTTGAACTTCTGATCTGGTTTCTTAAGCAACAACTAGATTCCGGCTTTACTTCCTTCATTCCAAGGACGCTTATAATGAAAGTGAAACTGCGCACGTAGCCAAACATGGATAAAAATTATTCATTGAAGATTTTACAATTAAAAAAAAATTTGAAGTAATAACACACGGCAAATTGAGGGTAAATTATTGAAATAAAAAAATAAGGGATGTAATTTTGTGATTTAACTTTTGGACTTACCAGAATAGTGATTTTCATGATGCACGGAAAGTATCCGCGTAGATGTGTGATGTAAAACAGTCGAATGCTAACCCCGTGAGTTTCACTGAGAAAGTGCAGCGAAACAGACAGTTGGACGTTGCTTTATAACGTTGCTTTATAACGTCTATGGTGGGGCGGTGGGTTCTGGATAGGTTTCCTATGGCTCCCTGTATGGACGCAAGTGTGAAGGTGTGTTGGAACAATTGGAACAATTATACACACTGACCAACTGCGAAATACATATTCACAAGTTTCGGAGGGTGCATGACACATTGCTTGCGTTGAATTTAGGACGTTATGTTGCTTGAGTGTTGATATATAATGTGAACATTGCCAAATAGTTCTTGCCAAAGACAATGCTTACATACACGATCTGCATATTTAATCGCGATATAGAGTTGAAGGACTCTAGGGAAATATTGCTCATAGGCTTCAATGAGCGAAAGTTTTCCGCTATTTTTCTTCTTATCTTCATTGCGCAGACGTTGAAAATCATTTTTTCTTCATATATAATCGTTGTGTATATGGAGGATCAGTTTATTTCGTCTTTATATAGAGCATCTGATGAGTTATTGTTTGGTTTTATGGGACTTTTTATTTTTCGTATGTGGAATAATTGTGGGAAATTCATGATGATTGTTGAACTAAAGTTTTTAAGTGAAATTGCAGTATTTAAAAATTAAAAAAAAAACATCAATTTTACAAGAGATATTACCTTCGTAAATTGTTTTAAAAAAAAAAATTATTTTCTACTTCAATCGAATTTAAAACTCGGCATTTTACATGCAAATAATATACTATCACACCCTCTCTCGGCTTTACAAACACGACGATATATATATATATTCGTCGAAATACACACGGCGTTATAAGGTGAAATTACATCACGTGACTTTGGAATAAAATTACGTAGCGGCATTTCATCCTAAAAGGATAAGAGAAAAAAGTTATCTCTGTTTCCTTATTTTTTTCCAACATATAGTCGCTAACAATGGAACTTTTAAAATTAAAAAATATGCATATATTATAATGTATATACCAAAATCTGCGTGTTTTTGGACATGAAAAAATGTAATATCGTGTTTACAAATGGTAATGAAATTTTCTTCGAAAAAAAGTTGCGAAACTAGCTTATATGTTGATTTTTTTATCAAAATTACATTCAAACTAAAACCGGAATATTTCATGGGCAATGGCATTGACAATGATCCTATATCCACCTTTCAACCATTCGATAAAGAAGAAAAAAAGTAAAAATTCAATCAAAATTTTTATTTGACAGTTGATTCTAGATCACAAAACAAACGTGTATTTAACGATGTAATTCATACAATATTAACAAAATGACTCATCTCCATCAAATATTACAGAATTTAAAAAAATCATTTTTTTAATAATAGCCAAAGCTGATATCGTGGAGCGGCGGTGCCGCATTTTGTGGCAGGGCATAATCCCGCGCCAGCTGATCCAGGATTCCCCCACCACCTCGGAGGCCTTGACTTGCGGGGGCCTGATGCGCACGTGGGACTGGAGCTTCTTGAAGGGGTGCTGGATTAAACTGCACGGGTCCCTGATTGTGCGCCTGTGACTGCGGGGCCTGTTCATACTCCGGATGTCTCAAAATCGGGCTTTGAGGCGCCGCAGCAGGTGTGAAAATCGACGGTTTTCTCAAAGGCTGCTGTGGCCGTGCATAAATGGCCTCAGTGCGCTGCGGGGGTGGTGGGGGTGGTGGCCGCGCTTGAGCGGGGGCAGGTCGCTGCTGCGCCGGCTGCTGGTAGTCGTAGTCCTGGAAATTCTGCCCCTCCGGTAGTTGGTTTTGGCCCGTTGTGTCGTCCACGAGTGTCGGGGGCGCAACGGTGATTCCCTCGCCGGCTGGTTGGAAGCCATATTGGTTTGCTCCGTACTCAACCACGCGAACTTTACCCGTGTCGTCGACAAAACCGTATTTGCCCTTGACATCACCGTTCGCCAGCTTTGTTTCGATCTTGAACGATCCGTCGCCACCCTCGAAGCCGTAAGTATACGATCCGTCCTCGTTGTGACGATTTATTTGCTTCAATATGGCCACTGGCGTCGGTTTGGGCCCGCTAGCTTCTTGCGCCGGACGCTGAGCTTCTGGGCTCGAGCTTCCGTAGCTTCTTGGCGATATATTCGAGGCCGGTCTGTTTTCATAGTCACTTGGCTGCTCGTAGTCTTGGGACTGTTGGTATTGTCCGAGAGTTGTACTCGTCAACAGACCCAACGTCACCTGCAATTTTTAAACCCGTTTATTTTTTTTTACCAACCAACCTCATTCAAATTTCAACATAGGTATTCGATTTAGTTACTGATGAGAACTTTTTTTGTTGATAATTTTTAAACAAATCTGCGTTATACAAACGATTTTGTGTCGTAAGATGGCTGAAATGTCTAATTGTATTCTTAGTTGACGTGATATTTCGTAATTCCAATAAGGAAAATTTTTTTACTGTGAAAATCATTGCTCAATTTTGGTTGCAAATGGTTTTTATACATTTTTTTGGTTTAATTTAATTCCAAAATGAATTCACTAATTTTTTTGTAGGACTCACAATAATATAAGTATTGTTGTTGTAATAAAATGTTGCTTTTAATAGTGATTGGTTGTTTGTTATAACGAGAATCTTTAAAATAAAAATATCGAATAGTTTTAAGAAGCACGTATAGAAGAAGAAGAAGAGTTTGCCAATTGTTACGACAATGATTATTGGAAAGTTGACAATCCACCATAAGTAAGTGGAAGTAACAACTCTCAACCAACAGTAAAAACCCGTAATCATTTCAAGCCAATACACAATAAATACACTAGAATTTAACAAGAAAGAAACTTGCAAGTTATATTACCCAATTTAACAGCTTTTCCTTCATTTGTTTTATGATCGAACAAAAAAATTACCAGAAAAATTATACGTTGGGATACTAGGGTTTTTTTTTTCAAGTCATATTGTAACCGATAAAAATATTTAATCCCCATATGGATTACTCAATAATAAAAGTACAAGAATAGCTATATAACTTATTTTCGTTTATTTGTCTTTCAATCTATTCATCAAGACTAATTTCAAAGCAATTAGCTGTGTCTGATTCAGCGATTATTTAATTTTCAAGTCATTCAACCTCAGTATTCAGGGCACGACACAATTTCCCTTTCTAATCAGCTATACACTCCACGAATTTTAAATGAAAATGATAGTACATAAATCAGAACTTACCATAAAAATAGTAATCACCATCATGACGATTCGAATTACTTCATTCGTTTGGTAAAAAAAAAAAAATCTTTCACTCAATTCACTGTGCCTAGTGGGCAGCGTATAGTTACAATGAACAAGTTGAGGCTGGGACTGAGGGCCTCATATACCTTAGTGGACCCCGTTCCACCCCGCGTAGTTCCGCGACAGGCTTTAACGTGGAGTAGAAGGCACTTTCACTATCTAAGCCACCTTGCAGCATTACGGAACCTTGCGCCGCACATTGCACGCGGAACATATCGGACGTTTGCAGATTTTACCTTCCAACCGGCCGATTTTTCTGGGCCCAATTTCACATAATACTACCAAAGTAGGCATGAGGCCAAGATTGGCAGCAATTTTGAGGGGCCAATTGATGCGAGAAAATAATTACCCGGCGTCACAAATTATCCATTGTTCGTTTAATTAATTTTCGGGTTGATTGTTCGGTCTAAAAAAATAATTAAGGTTAATAATACAATGCGGACGAACTTGAAGCCACGGTCAAGCAAGTGACAAGGTCCATCCACTCACACAAATGAATTATCCGTGCGCAAATGCTAGAAGATAATTTCCTGTCGTACTTTCACATTGAAAAGACATTCCATCTTGCACACACGGACATGTGTGCAACGTGTGGTACGAAATTAAAGCCGGGTGAAACCTCCGTATGTATATCACACACGCCAATCACGCTATTATCATAATGATTTACATAAGTTGGAATAATATTAGATCTACGCTGTCCCACTGGCGTAGGTAGAAATTAATCGAATAGGTGAATTGCATAATTTTTTTTTCCTTCCCCCTCGACAATTCGTACTGAAACGTAAAATTAACTGTAACACCGCATTACGCCAATGTCTTTATTTTCAATTCATAAAAGATTTGTTCCGTTATACACTTTCTCTATACGCTTATACGTGTTAATCTATAACAAGCAAGATAATTCGCCGACTTCCGCTTCTGTATCACAACTATTTTTATTTTTACTCTTATTTTTATTTATTCGTATTTTTTTTTCAAGCTCTATTATCGGTATTGAACCGTGTAAGACGTCGAATCAGTCGCGATCGGTTGGAGACTCTCCGGCTGGATTAAACCACTGGAACCAATGTCTTCATGGTCTCTAGTGTCCTTCCTAAAAAATTATATTAGTAATTAGTCTAGTAGTTTTATCGTTTTCACAAGTCAAACTGATGTTTGACGCAATATATAGTAAAAACAATCTCTGCTAAAATTTTTTTTATATTTAAAAACTCGAATTCGATAGCAAGACTAGATTTTTTTTCTGAGTATTAAGGACGAAAAGTTGTAGAACTAATGTCTGCGTACGAGCATGGGACAGTGATGCTTTAGAAATCCGAATATTTGTGAAATTAAGAATTTTCATGCCTCAATTTCAATCCTCTATAATTTTTCGTCAATCAATAGAACAAAAAATTTAGAAAAATAAAAAAATTCAAATTTCAAAAGCAGTAAGAAACCATAATCTTGTTCTAGTACTTTGTTTTATCGTATATAAATCGCATAAATTAATTTTTATACTCACATAGCAGTAACATGACGTCAAATTAGCAACAGAAAATTTTTCAATACTTTCCAAAGCAGAGATATAGTACCTCCTGAAGGAGAATAAACACTTACAGGTGTGCTCGGCTTGGTTCGCGCGTGGGGACTGGTCTTTTCTCGTATCTCTCGCCATTCGTGTACTTGGGATCGGTATGATAGACTGACGGATCTTCTCGATACTGTCCGTCGTCCTCGGGCTCGTTCGCGCCGCGTTTAGGCGCTTCCTGCGCCGGTGGCACGTTGATGTCTGTTCCAATTGGTTCAAATCCTCGTCGGGATGTTGCGCCGTACTCGGTCTCATGGCGCTTCCCGTATTCGTCGAAAAAACCGTACTTTCCGTATATTTCACCTGTGGGAAACTTGGATTCTATCTTGTAAGATCCATCCGCAGCCTCGTAGCCATAATTGTAGCTACCATCCTCGTTGTGCCTAGAAAAAAAATTCTAAATCTTAAAATTAAAAGTATAATTTGGAAGATTTAAATACCGATTTATCTGCTTTAAAATCGGAACTGGTGATGCTGATGGCGAGCCGTGAAACTGTGCGAAGACTGTTGGCCATGATAAGGACAGGAGCACCTGATAATCGATCAAATTAAGTAGATTATAGGATTCCACTAGTTATTTCTAATTTTTCCCCGGATGGAAGACGAATATTGCGTAAAAATTTGATTGTACTCACGAGGAAATTCATGGCGACTTGCAACGATTATAACGATTGTATTATGCGATCGAGAGTCTTCTTATATAGGTATCTAGGCGCGAGACCCGCCCATCGAGGTCCAGTCAACCACTCGAATTGATTACACACTTCTATTATCCCTAGGCATAGTACATTGTGAATGCAAATGCAATTGCAGAGACAACCTCGCTGTTGTAGTGCTCGCCCATTGTAAAACATTGAAAATTCCAGCATTCCAATCAAGTGTCTTTTATATAAGAAAGTATGTGCACGCCCGATTCGCTGGATGAGCTACTTATAAAGTTTTTATCGTTGCTGATGGTTTAAAACGACGCCAAGAGCTGGCTGTTTTAGGGTGTTTTTTACACCCTAAAGTATAACTTTTAAAAAATTATCATCGCAGGGTAAAACATTTAACAATAGATTAAATAAATATTTCTTATGAATTTGGGATTTAGAGGGTGGGCGATAGCTTGCAAAACCACTCTAAGGGGTTGTAAATTTTTTTCGATGCTTTTAGAACTCTAAACTAACTGTAAAAAGGATATAGTAGCTAAGCAAAACATTTAACACTATATTACATGAATGTTTCCCATGAATTTGGAGTTGAGAGGGTGTGCGATAGTCTTTAAATTAACGCTAGGGGGTTGTAGATTTTTTCGGGTGTTTTTGGGACTCTAAACTCACTATAAAAAAAAATTCCATTGTGTAGCAAAACATTTAACACTATATTTTATAATTATTTCCCACAAATTTGAGGTTCGACGATGTGCGATGGTCTTTAAAATAACGCCAGGGGGTTGCTGATAACTTCCCTTTGTGGACAAAAGATCTTAGTGGTCATCGTGATCAATCAGGTGTTAAATTATACAAATTTATTTAATAAAAATTCAGAATATAGAAACCATTTAATTCTATTAAAAAAAATATTTTGATTAAAAAAAATTCTTTTTAAATAAAAAATTAATACTTTGTTGAATTTCATAAGCATCAATATTTATTAACAATATTCCACGCAACCTGACATAGTATATATATCAATAATACACTTAAATATGAGTGAAAAAAGGATAATTTGTGATCGATAAAAATGATATAGTAATAAAATTTCAACATTTTTCTCGTCTATATCTATACAGCTATTATTTTTTAATTTTATTTTGAGATCTGTGCTACAAAAGCCATACGTAAATGCAAGATAGTCATAAATAAATTCACTCAAATTAATTTTAAATATTATAATGTAATTTTGTAAAAACAAAAATTTTGTCCCTGAATATTCGATCATTTGACTGAAATATTTTTTGTGATGTTTACGAAGTGTTCTATCGGCTATATGAATACTAACCATTTTTTTTTTTTGTTCAATGGAAATATTTCAGCGTTATTCACAAGCTTTGGATATAACAAAAAAATTTTTTTCTTTCAATTCAATTGAGTGTAGAATTAATTGGTTTACTCTAAAAACCATTGCAGGTGTATATTGTTATTATTGTATAGTGATATACACATTCACTCTACACACTTTCTATACTTTGCATGTAAGTAATGCCTATTTTCCAAAAACAAAATTCTCGATAATAACCACAGTTTAATTATAGAATATTTCGTGTGGCTATTTTTAAAACAGTAATGATGCTTATGATTTAATTTACCTTGTGCATTTATATATTATTAATATATACTTATGCACAATATAAAGCAAAAATCGAGAATGAAAAACCATGTTAATCTCGATTTTTTACACCATCTAGAGCTTATACAATGAGGAAAATTACGTTTGAAGCATAATTGTTTATAGGTATAATCCCTTTTATTATCATTACCATTAGTGATTAATTATTGTTGGAAAACCTCCACTAATCCTATGCAAAGTATAGCGTAAAATTGTCACACATAATATGAGAGCTATACAGATGAAAATTATTAATATCAGTATCCACCCATGTACTAGCAAATTTTTAATTTACCAAATGGTATCTGTTTTCTCTTCGTGTTACACCGTATATGAATATAACATTGTTCTCGATTTTTGTTAGTTATCATATTGCTTTTGAAATTTTTATTTACATGTGTTACGACAATTTTCACCCATATAACCGCACATAATCTGTTTTATCGGGCGGGAATTTTTTTTTACGCTGATAAGAAACGTATATTAATTTTTTAGTAATGTACGGTTTTTAATATAAACTCGCAGACGGGTTAAAATTCATTTCAAAATGGATCGATAATTGAAATAATTTCCACCTCGTCTACGCACAGATTTAATCAATAAAAAATAAAGAATTCTACAAACAAAACAAAAAAAAAATTTTTTCTTTTTTTTAATCACCACGCGCGTAATTAAGGATATTGTCTCTAATTACTGACGGAAAAAAATCAATTAATGAACGGTCATTTAAACTAATTGAATGTATATGGCATTGAACTCCTTGAGAACTGTGAGATATAATTTGATAATTGGCAGAGAATTCCATTGCAAAATAAGATTGGCAACGAGTTTTTAAATATGGGTCAACATCTTAATATCAAATAGATACCTTTTTTTTCTTGTTATTTCTGAATTATAATTTTTAAAAAATTAATTGGCCAGTTTTTGAATTATTACTAGAGTAAAATTTGTTCATTTTGCATCGAGAACTCTGCTATTTGTCTCACAGAAAACCGTTCTATCCCATAACTACTCAGTTAATTTAGTAGATACCTGAGCAGTTGAACATTGTGTTGCTCACTTTTTCGTCATGATTTTCAAGTACTCCAAGGCATTTTGAGCAGCGCTTGCTTGAGCATCCTTGCTGGTCACTCCATTACCATAACAAACAGCCACAGGCAATGTTGACAATTGAACGAGACACTGGCATTTACCTATTTCAAATATAAAAAAAAAACAATACTAGAAGCTAATCGCATCAAATCTCGAATGTTTTTTCGTTAAATAACTCAATTGCAACTTACTATACTCGATAAAATAATTAATTCGTCGAAAAAAAAAACATAATTTTTGTTTGAAACTTTTTTTCCTCAGTAGGTAGGTCATATTTTTCGCGAAAAATTCGAAGAAAAAAAAATGTTTTCGAGGTGAAAAATTTTTTTTTGAATTCACATTCAAAGAAATTACTTTTAAATACTATTTTTCCCGTTTGAAAAAATCGTCATCAAATTCGGAGGCTCGCGGACAGTCTAAAAAAATAAAATCACGAGACTTGTGACTTTTAATCTCGTGTCATAGATCAAATGATTGGAATAATATCGCCTGACTTAAAACCGTATGATTTCAGGTTATGAGCACATGTAAATCGGCAATGGAGATGATTAAACTGGCGAAAAAAACTCTGCGTAAAGAAATTCAAGAGGTTTTAACGAAGTTAACCTCTGAAGAAAAGGCACGACAGTCGGAAATAGTCTATAAAAAGGTAATTAAAAAGTGAATAGTTCTATAAAATTTAAGATTATGATGAAATAAAATTTTTTATTAGTTAATTTCGATGCGTGAGTATGAAAAGAGCCGCAGGATTTCCATATATTTAAGCACTGCCGATGAAATCAACACTTTACCGATTTTACAACATATATTTCAAGCGGGCAAGGACGTTTTTGTGCCGCAATATCAAGGAAAAATAATGAAAATGGTGAAATTACACTCAATGGAGGATTATGATGCACTACCATTGACAAAATGGAATATTAAACAGCCTGCAGATGAAAATCGTAATGATGCTTTAACGACAGGTAAAATTTTAATAGATTCGATCGAAATTATTGCCCTAATTAAATTAGTTAATGTATTTATTGAATTTTTTTTCAGGTGGACTCGATTTAATAATTTTGCCTGGAGTCGCTTTCACGATATCAGGTAAAATTTTCGATAACTTTTTTTTTAATTAAATTTTTTTCTCTATTTAATTAAATAATTCGTGTTCAGGAAAACGTTGCGGACACGGTATGGGATATTATGATAAATTTTTGACCGAATGCTTCGCCTCCCAAGCAGAAAAACCGTTTTGCGTCGCGGTTGCCTTCAATGAGCAAATTAAAGACGACATTCCCACGACTGAACGCGATGTTTTGTTGCACCGAGTGATAACAGAGCATTCATAGAGTTTATAATGATATTTCGACTTACCGCTGATGGACTTTTCCTCGATATCTACGTAGGTGACCTCAAACTGCTGCTCAGAAGCGATTTCTTGCAGAAACTGCACAAGATTTACTACTCCGTCGTTGAGACAGGTGTTCTACGGAAAAAATTGGATTAATAAGCTTGATATAAACGTGAAAATTCATCTGATGACTCAATAAATAATTGAGGTAATTAAAGCACAATTTAATCCTCATTTACAAACCTGTAGCTCTGATAATTTAACACCAGTGGAAGACTTGAGATTCTTGTGGAATTGCGAGACTTTGTGACTGTGTGGAGTCGTAAGTGTCGATATTTTGCTATCTTTTAGATTTGCATAACGAGCCGTCACGTTGGCATTCCTCTCGACAATCTATAACGGACATGAAAAATTAATGAATGAAAAAAATGACGAAAAAATACGAGCATAATGTTTTTTAGATGCATTAATGAAGTGGAAATGACCAGATACGGGGTTTCTAAATCGATACTATGAGTTTAAAAAATTATTTTTTAAATAAATTGACATTTTCGTTTAATCGCTAAAAAAAATTTTAATTTAAAAAAGTTCTAGCAATTGTAGTGTGTATAAAACTCTGATTATTTGAATTAAATTATCCAAATAATAAGTAATGAGCCTTAAAATGAACAAAAACTGTGTTTTAGAGAACTTTCGTTAATATTGAGAAAAAAATTTTTTGTCAAAATTAGTTTTTCAAAGACATTGTTATACCCCTTAAGAATCACGTTTTCGTGATTTTTTTCAGTTTTTTCGCGATAACTCGATAAATAAACAAAATAATGAAAAATGTTATAAAACATAAATGATTGAGGATCTCAATATCTACAAAATACATCAAATAAATTTTTTTATAACTCTCTGAGTTTTTGAAATATTACAGATTTTTGAAAATTCTTATTTTTCAAAATATCTCGAAAACGAAGCAGAATATTGAAAAAATTTATTTCACATTTTTTGTAAAAAATTCGATTCTGAATTACGGAACTCCCTTAACATTTTTCGTTATCTTGCTTAGTTACCCCGTTATCGGCAGAAAACTGAAAAAATCACAAAAATTGCGAAATTTCTTAAGAGAATTCTCTCTAAACCTCTGAAAATTTGTCAAACAATTTTTTTTTTTCTACTATGCACCAAGTGTCTCAAAATCAACTGTAGATGACTTTTTTTCAACATACGCCCGTTTTAATAATTAATTCCCATGATTTTTCGAAACAGTTGACATATAAAAAAAAACTATTGTTATTTTAGTTCATACGTTTTGCTAGAACCTTCTTAAAACTCAAAGTATTTTTTAAACTTTTTTAAAAATTGTTTTGTATGTGTTTTAAATGAGAATCCCTTTGTTAAATAAAGTTAACCGTTAAAAAACACATCCGTTATAGATTTCAACTTTGGACAATATTTTTTTTCTCACTTCCACTTCACTCTCACATGTCTCCACAATTACACATGAATTTCCGCGTTTATTTTACCTCGTCATCGTCCAGCGCACTGGGAGCAGTCTCGGCATCAGTCGCATCACGCAGAGTCTGCCACATTTTCTGCGCGGCCTGCCGTTTAGCCAGCTTCTTACTCTTGCCCTGTCCAACCTGGCGATATTTCAGCATCGAGCACACGATGGTAAATTGACGCTCGTGAGGCAGACCAGCCTCGCCTTCCATCGTGTATTTTGGTGGCGGCCAGTGGCGCGACATGCACATCTCCTGCAGCGAACCGATCGGATTATTGATGGCCTTTTCTTCGCCGTAATTGCCCTGCATATCCGGCACATTCGGCGTCCTAATTCAATCAAATTAATCAATAACCGTACCAACGTACTAACGCATTTTAAATCACTTACTCAACAATATTGTTGGTTATCGTGGTCTCGGCTACAGCCTCGGCGCTCACACCGATCAATTTGTCCAGCACGGCCTTGGCTGCTGCGTGTTTCGCGTCTTTTTTGGACCTACCGGTCCCCATGGCTGAAACAAGTGGATCTACTTCAATTATTGGATTCTTATCAACATGACTCTGTGATCACGAGGTGGAAATACTAACCAACTACGTCGGTAACAGTTACTCGGTAGCGGAAAGTTGGCTCATGCACCGCACCCTCGATCTGGACCAGTTCATACTTTGGCGTAGTTCCTCGGCGCGACAAGAGCTCTTGCAATACGGATACAGGTGTCTTAGTCGACAGAGATTTCATCTCGAGGCGTGCGGCCTCGTCCAGTGGCAACGCTTCAGACATCATCGCGTGCATTGTCACTCGGGCTCGACCTCGACGGTGTGTGTTGCTCGAGTGGTTCGACACGGGCACCGTCATTACGTTGGGTCCAACTTGCGGTGGGTGACGCATCTCCTCCATGATTCCTAAAAACCAACGAGGTATTAATTTACATTAGAGAAACGAGGATACAAAAAGTGCTGACATTAAATAGTTTCTAACCTCTAAGAGTAAACTTGGAGTGCTTTTAAAACATCGAAATGTGAAATTAAAAAAATGGTGATGCAAAAAAAATTTTTATAACAAGTAGATTCATGATTAAAAGTTACTGATGAGTAAATGTAAATCTGCAAGTAAGATAGTATATCTATAGGGGCTAGAAGAATCATCGATTGATTCAATAAAAATGCCTAGCACACACGTCAGACATGACAATCACAATTGTGAGATATTATTGGGGAAAATCAATGTAAATCACCCACGTTTCATTACCTTGCTTATCAGTGTTTTGAATTAATTTGGTTTATAATAAAATAAAATAATTTCCGATAAATTGTCAGATGGGCCCGGCAGAAAATATGTTTACTCACTTTTATATTCCTAGTTAGTTGACGTGTAGATTTAGTAGTTGACAAGCCAATATTCCTAGACGAAAAGCGAATCCTGCTTTTTGTGACTGATCCAAATCTCACAAAAAGCTTGATCCGTTTGACGACAGAAAAATGGATTTTATTAGTCTCGCTACGGATGAATCCTACTGCTGCTGTTCAGATTTTCTTGATATGGCATACATGTATGTGCAATTTCTGCATGTGTATAAAAAACTTGTGAATATGTGTGTGAAAATGAGCAATGGATTCTTGTGCGCAAATATGCGCGGCCATTGGCGAATATTCTATTCGTATGATCGCCTTATTTTTCAGCTATTTATATTATTAATAATAAGTAAATATATTTTATCATACTAAATATCGATCAATTATCGATTTTCTTAACTTGAATAATTCTAATAATTAATTAGACAAACGTAATAATTATTGCTCTTGTTTTAAAATCAGCATTCAAGCTTTCGCGCCAAAAGAGGCAGTGTTGATTAGTTGAACATATTCGACAATTATTCTGATTTTCTCCTTAAAAAAACACACATATCAGTTGTAATTATGAGTATAAGCATTGTTTTAATTATAAAAAGTATTTATTTAAGTATAGAAAGATCCGGAATTATTTATTTTCTATTCAAACATGCGAAGCGAGTCGCGCGCGCGTGCCTTTCCAGTGACCAATTGCAGAAGCAGAAGGTAACCCGTAGCAACAACCGGATGTTGGTAGGTTAGTGCGAATCCGTTTTCATCTAACACGAGTTCCTACGCTAGTGTAGAGCATACATATAGTCCGTGATATCTGAGGAATATTGTCGTTTGTACGCCATTATTATTTAGCGACGCCATCAATCGTTCTTCGAGCAGTTATTGATACCGGTTGGCATCTTTCCTTGTGAAAAAGCACGTGGAAAGCCGAGTGTAAATGAGCGACATTGAGGTAAGGGCAGTCAATCATAATAATACAAATTTCCGTGCCGTCTTACAAACACCCAAAAATACTCTATGGCAGCGTGCACGGCAGTAGCCTGCCTCAATATTACCACTATTGATTCTAAAAACACCTACACAGCAATCTTAACGTAATCTTAATCGTGTTTATGTAATCATAAGTGATATTAACGTATGATTTGTCGTTTACAGCACAGCGGCAGCCGAAGTGCCAGCCCGCGAAGGCCACGCACAGCTGATGGCGGTCTGCGTGATTCGCGTTCGCGCTCCAGGTCTCGCAAATCACGTGAAAGGAAAGACGCTCACAGACCTGTGAAGGCTGAGTACTCGCGGTCGAGGAGTCGATCAGCGTCACGAGGCCGCAAGGCTTATCGTAACGCCAAATATTCCAATGCCGGTGGTGGCAATGGACGCAGTCGAAGCCGCAGTCGCTCGCCTTACCGCGGTGGCGATGGCCGCTACTCCCGCAGCCGATCTCGATCATATTCTCGAGGCAGATACTCCCGTGAACGCGACAGGAACATTTATCGTTCACACTCGCGCAGTCCCATGTCCTCCAGGCGACGACATGTCGGCAACAGGGACAATCCGTGTCCTTCACGCTGTCTAGGCGTTTTCGGCCTGTCCATCTACACGACAGAGCTTCAAATTCACCATATCTTCTCCAAGTACGGACCTGTGGAGCGTGTACAGGTCGTCATTGATGCCAAGGTACACTTTGACGTTAATTTTGACCATGGAAACGCCCCAGGACGGCGCCTGGGAGAGTAAAATGCCGGAGATTTAGAACGTTGACGTTTTGAGACTCTTGTCCACGTTAAAGGCCTCCGGCAACAAGTTTTTTTTCCCCGCTGATTGAGATATTTGTTGACTTTTATCTGGTTTTTCTTTTTCAGACTGGTAGATCACGCGGATTTTGCTTTGTGTATTTTGAATCAAGTGAGGACGCTAAGGTCGCCAAGGATCAGTGCTCAGGCATGGAAATTGACGGCCGACGGATAAGAGTCGACTTTTCAATCACACAGCGGGCACACACACCCACCCCGGGGATTTACATGGGCAAACCCACGCACCTGCACGACCGAGGCTTCAATGGGCCCCGGCGCAGAGAGTAAGTTTATAAACTAACTTGTAATTAACTGCCAGAGTTGGGAGCGACACGTGATTTCATTAATTTGCCCATGTTACGTGTACGCTGAGTATATCGTGCACTTCTTTGATTTATGCCTCTTTGTCGTACCTTGTCTGTTTGGCAACTGAATTGCGAAAAAAAAATTTATTTCGAATCTATTTCACGCTTGCTAGTTGACGTAAAATATTCATTTTTTCTTGTGTTTAATTATTGCGGATTGTTTTAGGAGTTCGAGCTACAGAAGCAGCTATCGCCGGTCGCCGAGTCCCTATTACAACCGTCGCAGAACTCGTTACGATCGTTCGAGGTCACGTTCTTACTCGCCACGTAAGTCTGATCCTTCCATGATTCCTAGCTCACTCTATCACACATAGACACATGGCCGACAGTGATAAGGTTAGATTGCGGACAAATTTTTTTGAGTTGTCAGACTAAAGTCAGATCAATTTTTATTATTATGACACGAGCAGTTTTCTCTTTCGCTTGAATATCACACGAGCAATTTGTCTATGTATTTCAATGTAAACCGTCCCAATAATTGGCTATCACTTAAGAAAAGTATAAGAAAAAAAATTATTGGAGTTAATTATTCAATGCGTCAATAGTGTATTTTAAGAAATATGCCACACGATTTTTCAGTCATAGTTTACTTTGTTCCTTTTTTTTGTTACTTGATGCATTTCAGGTCGATATTAAAGCGAGAGAGGGCCAGATGATCCTTTGCCTCCTGTTTCATCTAGAAATATCTGACTTTTCTTTCTGTTTCTCGTTGGTTTTTTTTTGTTTTTTGTTTCAAACTCGGAAAAATTTGTTTTTACATTTTTTTAAAAATATTTATCACGATAAAAAAATATATCCGGCAATCATTTTTTCGTTAGTTCTGTTCATTGTTTTTCTTTTTTTTTTTTTCTCGTTTTTTTTTACACGTTTTCATCCAGACTCGCGTGAGATTCATCGATAAAAACATCAATAAACTAAGGAAATTGGACTTAAATCAGATATTTTCACTTGTTATGTCATGTAAAGGTTGGAATATAATGATCATTACTTTGAAGAAGAGTAATTAATTTGTTTTATCGCTTTGAATTGACAATTGAGGTTGATCTTTCGATAAATTAATCGTACACATAGGTGTGAAGAAATGTCTGAGATATTTTTAACAGATTTTAAATCAATTGAAAAATTTTAAAAAGTTATTTCAACATGATTTAACACTAATTTTACAAATTTTTGACAATTCCTGATAAATTATATTCGTGTACAAAAAAAAAAAAATTAACATAGGCGTTTATTAATTTGTTTTTCTCGTTAAATTCGGGGAGTTTTTTTTTTTTTAGATTAATAGATTGAAATAATAACCTCTTAATAATATCTGTTGTTAATTCAGTTTTTTTTTCTTTCTCTTCTTCCCTTTTGTTTATTTGCCGATATAAATAATATATGCACAATTGTATTCCAACCATTTTCATAGTGAACTACCTCGCGCAGGTACGAAGCTAATATTGTGGTATTTTTTAAAATTAAATTGTTTATAAGTAACAAAAAAAAATTTAACAATAAATGTCAAAGCGAATATAAGTTGTCTAACACGTTTGTTTGTTTATAAGGTTTTGAATCAAGAGGTATTGGATGATAGAGGGAAGTTTGCGAAGTTTCAATGAAACAAAAAAAAAACAGAAAAGTACAGTTTTTTAGAACAAAAAAAAAAAGTTAAAACATGAGAATGAAAAAAGCAAGAATTTTTTGAAGACAAAAAAAAAACGGTTTCCATGCTTGAATTTCAAGATCTGAATCGCGTGACAAAGAATATGATCCCATTCTCTCCCGTAACACTTGAAAAATGACAAAAAAAAAAAAAAAACAGTTAACCGAGTGAAATCTCGAGCCTTGAAGATTCTACGTGTTGGTGCTGAAGACAGAAAAAAAATTAAAATCATTGATTGAAGCATCACGCCCTCAGACCCGCGAGGAAAACCGTTTCTACGGAGAAGACGTGGGTCGGGGGTGTCTGCAACACAAATATAATAAACATCGTATTATCAAGAAAAATAATATCATCGTTTTGCCGTAAGAATATACTGCTTCAAGATTTTTGTTACTGATCATATTCTTTATCAGTTTGTTCTCGATTTTCAATGCAAGATATATGCGAGGAATATTAATAATAAAAAGAAAATAATCATAGAAGAGTATTTAAATAAATAAATTAATTCAATATTGATAATTAATTATCTGTAAATATCCTTTTTGGCATCCCTCCACCATCCTAAAACCTCCTTCTCCACTCTTTTTTCATTATTATTACCTGTATTATTGTAGTTTGTGAATATATTCAATAAATACACTATTCCTCATTCTATTTTGTTAGTTCATTGAAGAAAAAACAATAATTCAATCGAAATAGTAAAGAAAAAGGCCGAAAAAATATTTTAAATAATAAAAAAGAAGAAATAGAAAAATTTTGTTTTCTCTAATATTTTCACTAATTAATCACGTAATTTAAATACGAGAAATTAATTATTTAAAAAACGATGTGTCACAGAATGACATGTTTTGTCATCGAAATGAATTAAAAATCAATATTTTCTTGACTTTTAATCATCTAGCTGATATTATTTCTGAAAAATTATTTTTTTTTTTTCATCAAAATACAAATTTAACATAATATCAAAATATTCAGATTTAATCTGTGTAATTTGTTTTTATTCATTGTTTTTCAAGTGACCGATTCATTTCCGGTCTGATGAACAAATTTCAATTAATTTATTGTCATATAATGTAATAATTTTTAGCCAAAGGACAATTCCATTTTTATGTCATATTTTTTTTATTCCCGGAAATAAATTACCGACTTTTTGACGATGAAGAATCTCTTTTTAATATTTTTTACTCCAGCTTTTGTAAGAAAACTAAATAAATATCATTTATAAAAATTAATTTTAACCATACAAAGCAATATAAATTTATTTCAAGCTTATACAATTGATTTTTCAACTAATTTTCCATCTGAAATATCACTTCACGCATAAAAAACCCCAAATTTCAGAATAATAAAATTACTTATCACCTATTTATCTCCCAATGAATCATATCTGTCCTGTGATCTTTGTTTGAAGTGATATAAAACTAACAAACAGACATTTGACACTCGTCATTTTATTAAAATTCAGTCACAAGTAAAATTCCCTCGATATTTTGACCACGAGAAAAATATATTAGTGATAAATCCAAGTAATAATGGCGTATCTTCGCTTAGCAGTGCTTTCCCTGTTGGTCGTCGTCGTCGTCGTCCTGGCCTCGGCTTTGAGTCCTTTTACCAACTTAAAAAACAAATTTGACAATCGGAATCAAGTAGCTCGACAATTGCATGCATTTGTCGATATTTATCGAGACTATCAGCGTGAAAACTTGAAAAAATCCATCGATAAAAAATATTTTAAATTCAATCAAACAGCTAAAAACATACTGAATGAATTGAAAACAGCTCTTAGCCTTGGATTCAACTACAATCATCCTTCAGACACAATTTTCAACAATGTTCTACCTGATTTAAAAAAAATTGACCAATTGTTGGATCAATCTTTTGTTCTAAACTACAATTTTCATGATATAACAAGTCCAGATCAATTGCGTAAGAAAGTTGACAATTTTCTGAATTCAATAACTAAAAAAGATCTCAAGAAAATGATTCCTTATATCGTGCAAGATCGAATTGGACGAAAAATTCGAAAACGTGGTTATTTTTATCAAGGGCTGCAGAATTATTTCGTAAGTTATTTAATTTATTCTTAGGCTGCAAAATAAATTAATCAATTAATTTCCAGAAATCAACACTACTACTCTGTGACAATTTTGAAACAATTCAGGACATTTTATTTTATTGTTATCTTCGATTGACAGCGGCGGAAATCAAGGCTTTCATTTTGGTTGCTGAATACTACTTTTTGGATACCGACAAGAACAACGGTAGGAAGAAAACATTATATACGTTATGGCCTTGCTAATTGAATTTTTCTGTGTGTTCCAGGAGTCAATTTACGCCGTTATCTCATCTCCATGATGTTCACATCACTGGCACACTTTGAATCTTACAAAAAACTTATTTACACGGCAATGAGAGATTTTGAGCCGCAGTGCAAGTGCCAATCTCGATTTCCAGAAGTTATCAAAATTGATTCTTCCACGAGGTTGACACGTTTCAATCCGTGGTTTGCAAGTGGCGCTCAATTTTATACTAATCGCACTAGAAATATTTGCATTCATCTTGGCAGTGGTTCAACACCTGAAAAAATTATTTTTGACGTTAGTATTTTACTTGTATTGACTTTTTTTAAATGAAAAAATATTTAGAAATTTGTAAAAACAAATTGAAACAAAGTCAAATTGCATGTCGATAATTGTTTTTGTTTTTGTTTTTTTTTTTGCTCTGGTTAATAGATTTGTATTGAGGGAGATCCAACACAGGCTGTTCTTCGTAAAAATGGAAAAATTATGCAAAAACATCCGATTCAATCGTCGGACAAATCCATATCAACTAATTCAATTCAATTGGCAGAATATACACTCTTGTAAGTTTTTGTTTTGGTTTGTGTATTTTTTTATGACAAAATTTTGATCGTTTATTTTTTAATATTTTACAGAGTGCTCAATATCTACAATAATTTTAAAATACATGCAAATAAAGATACAGTCATTTTTGACAGGGTAAATATTACCAATGAATTACAATCAATTACCCATTGGACTATTTCTTTCCCTGAGCTAAATGACAAAACTTCAGCATGGTTTATACTGATGGGTTTGTGTTATTAAATAACAGCTGGATATTATTGAGTAATTTAAATATTTTAAAAAACATTTTGTTTACAGGGGACATTCCGAAATTAGTATCTGGATTTTCTCCGTTAATTGAGGGACTGAAAATCTGTCGATGTTATCCGTGGAGTGGAACGTTTAATATGTACCAGTGGAAGATGATTCACACGAGTAAAATTTTAGAATCTAACAGAACAGACGTCTGTCGGAATATTCCGGATAATATGGACGACTATGCTAAACATTTAAACAATGGCATCCCTTCCAAGGACTTTTTTCTAGGCCGATCGAAATTTTCAGTTGATCACATAAATTTCGAGAAATTCGACGTATGTATAATTAATCTTTCATAATAGGCGGTAATACAGCCATTATAAATTGGAAATTTTTTTTTCAGGTGGTTTCTGGATGCATTCCCTCGTAAATAATAAAATTGTACCGTTTTGAGGCTGCAGAATAATTTTTTTTTTTCAGTAATCTTCACTTTCATCTTGATTAATTACATTATCGATCGTGAATAAACGCACAAAAACGATGTAATCAAAATTGTTTTTTTCTTTTTAATTCTTTGTTATTACTATTCTTTAAAGATAGATTATCTGCACTTGTTTTTGGATAACTGAGTGTAAATTTATTCGAAAAATGATCGCTTATTAAAAAAAATTCATTGTATAACGAAAATTGGGGCCACAATTTCAAAACTTTTTTTCAATTATATTGAGTAGATATTAATCAATTATTCGTTATATTATATATTATTGAAGGCAATAATTTTGCTACTATGGATCAAGGTCGAATTCGGCAAGGACGCAGACGTATACCGTGTACCGTGCACCGTGTACCGTATGCACGGCAATAGACGCAGTCTTCTGAGAACCGCTGACTACTCAAGTAAGTACCCTTGAGCGTTTCCGAGCACGTTCGTCGAGCGACGGCGTCGTCAAGAATGTGTGCATGAAAATACACCCACTGACTGCAATACTGCATGAGCACTGTTATGTACAGAGTGTACACTGTACGTACAATGCCAATGTAGCTCTCTTTCAGTTATACATACATACAATTGCACGAGGGCATATAAACTATAATAGATTTTAATCGAAAAACCACAGTTATTTAATCTCCATGTGTTTAATTCCATAATTCCACCATCACCAAAATCTACACAGCTACAACAATCAAGGTTATTAAAAGAGGTTAAACGATATGCAACTCATGAATCCATGCATTGGGCGACAGGGTGCTGCACCTGCGACGTTATCACAATAATTTCTCACATATTCTTACAATAAATCCTGGTTCACAATGCATTAATACATATTTCATGGTTTGCAGTGCATTTTCTAATTGTGCCAATACATTTCGAGTGGTCGTTTGGTCATTGCAGATGTCAGGTGAGGAGTACGACAGTGACATGGAGTACTCTGACTCGGATTGTGACGACACAGGCTACGAGGATTACTACAACTGTCAGCCCTGGGGCAGTGAGCCTGATTACGACATCGATGCAGACATGTCCCGGAAGGATCCTGAGTATACTGCTCACGATTGCCTGCGTGTTGAGGAAGTGGAGCGACTGTTGAATGAGAATGTGGAGGTTTTGAGCAACAGTTTACACATAACACCGTCTCTGGCCAAAGTTTTGCTGCATACACACGACTGGGCAGTGCAGGATGTCATGACAAAGTACCGCAACAGTGCTTCCAGTTTGTTAATAACCTCGCGAATTAAGCCCTCGCAACCACCCGACCCCGCCTCGTCGATCAAGGCTCAAAAGGGCGGGCTCTGCAGTGTCTGCATAACTCCACACACTGCGGACAAATTCGCTACGCTCACCTGTGGCCATGCTTTCTGCAAAGACTGCTGGTGCATGCACTTTGAGGTGCAAATCCTGCAGGGTATCTCGACAGGTAAGTGATGGACGACCTTCTGGATTAGTTGTAATATTGTTTTACATGCTTCGACTATTTTTAGGCATCGAGTGTATGGCTCAGGGTTGCGAAGTTTTAGTGCCTGAAGATTTTGTCCTGTCGCTGCTCATGAAATCCAGTATGCGAGACAGATATCAGCACTTTGCCTTCCGGGACTATGTTAAAACTCATCCGCAATTGCGATTTTGCCCAGGCCCAAACTGCCAAATTGTTATGAGGTCGAAGGAAAATCGGGCGAAACGCGTCATGTGTCTCTCCTGCAAAACTGTGTTTTGGTAGGTAGATTTTAATTTATTTGAATGGTTCTTTAAGTGAAAAATCATTTCTTATAGCACTTATTTTAATTGTTTCTTGTTAGCTTTCGATGTGGTATGGATTATCACGCTCCTACTGACTGCAGTACAATAAAAAAATGGCTGACAAAGTGTGCCGATGATTCAGAAACAGCCAATTACATTAGTGCTCACACCAAAGATGTAGGATATTCCTACCGCAAGTAAATTATAATTTTTTGTTTAATTAAATAATGATTTTTCAGTGTCCGAAGTGTCACATCTGTATAGAAAAAAATGGCGGCTGCAATCACATGCAGTGCTACAATTGCAAGCATGAATTCTGTTGGATGTGCCTGGGAGATTGGAAAACACATGGCAGTGAATATTACGAGTGTTCACGTTACAAAGATAATCCCAACATTACTCATGAAAATGTGCATGCTCAGGCACGCGAGGCTTTGAAAAAATATCTGCATTATTACGAACGGGTATGTATATTTTTGTTTTCCATCGATTTCGTCTAAAAACACTTTTTTTTTTCTTGACTTCAGTGGGAAAATCACAGCAAATCGTTAAAGTTGGAGGAGCAAACGTTAGAAACCATTAAATCACGCATTACAAAAAAAGTGATGAATGCTAGTGGCACGTGGATCGACTGGCAGCATTTATACTCTGCAGCATCTCTGCTAGCTCGATGCCGCTACACTCTACAGTACACTTATCCCTACGCTTACTACATGGACGCAGGTCCACGCAAGGAATTGGCAAGTCTTTAAATTCCACTGTAATCCTTCAATTGTATGACGAAATTATATTTTTTCTTGCAGTTTGAATATCAGCAAGCACAACTCGAGGCGGAAATTGAAAATCTCTCGTGGAAGATTGAACGCGCAGAGACAACTGATCGCGGAGATTTAGAAAATCAGATGGATATCGCGGAGAAACGTCGTGTAACACTGCTCAAAGATTTTTTGGAGGTAAAACTATAAAATTATTCAATGTATTCTACTAGGTACATCTCGCTTATTTACCAATAATTTAAAAACTTTATTATTTGCAGGAGGAACAGAGAGTTTGTTAATGAAAACGAAAAGATTCCTCATGTTTTCATACCAGTGACATTATTTTGGCAAAGTATTTATGTGTTTCTTACATACTATGATATTCAATGAGACTCAACTTAATAAATAGGATGCAAAGTGTTTGATATAATTAATCAATCATACGATACAGAAAAAAAATCGTGTCCATTGAGTGCCAATATGCAAAATATTACGATAGAAATTAACACAAAAAAGAGTGTTGTCGCTGCAATTTTTTATTTTATTATTATTTTTTTTTTTCAAGTGAAACAAATTTTCTGTTGTTCTGACATCACATCAGTCCTGCAGCTCTGCACTCTGAAGTATTGTTAAGAATAATTTGCTGCACGAGTAGCATTTAAGTAAAAAAAAAAAAAAAAACAATCTAGATGGATCTGTTAGATTTAATAATTCGTTAATTCGCGTATAATAATTGTGTAAATACTATATTATAGGCCGAGTCACTCATTTTGTATTATCAATACCCATATTGATGAGAACTCAAGTGTTGTGGGCAAACTTAGATTTTCTAAAATTTCAAAATTTTAAAAGAAAATATATTGAAAAATATTAAATTTGTGAAATAATCAACGGCCTGATTGGAGAGGAATTATCATAATATTTGTTTATAGAATAAATTCAAAGTTGTTCATTGAGTGAAAATAAAATTGCTTTGTAAACAATTTTTTTTTTTTTTTTTTTTCATCATTTTATATCCCTGTTAAGAAATAATTCTCCATTAAAATCCAATGATTTTTGAGATATTTAAAAGCTCTCTTTTTAATTCATCACTGAAAATCAAGTTTTTAAACGATTTGCCCTAGTATTTTCAGCAATCAAATATATTGATGAGCTTTGCTCGTGCGCGCACGTCGTCGTTTCCCCACATCGCAGGTGAATGAGAGAACAAGCAGCATTGGGCAGAGCGAGGGAGAGCAAACGATGAGCGAATAACGACTATTGTGGAGAAGGAGGAGGAGGAGGAGGAGGAGCACGACGCCGGGATACATTGGATATTTTGTTAAATTTCCCGTCAGTGTCTACAAACTTTGTGATAATTATTCGCATTTATAGCCGTGAAATAAGAATCAATAAATAGCCGCAATCTATTTATCAGTCATCTTACCCAATTAATCTCGTGTCGTCACATCAGTATTGACAGGTAAAACGATTCGCACATATATACTTTACAATGGCGATGGGCAAAGGATTTCGGATTTATGAAAAATTAAAACCACCGAGTCCACACTCAATCATTTTGGAGCATCGAAATCGCAAGGACACAGTGTTATTCGAGTCGCAAGCAGCAGCAGTTCTCTGTAAGTACATAAAACTCATCTCTAATTGCACTTATCAAACTTGACAGTCATGTTTTGATTGTAATTCATGATTAATTCCAAATCAACCAGTCATTTAAATCACGAGCAACAACGAGGGGCGTGTACTCTCATCTATTTTACACAGACAACAATTAAAATATCGCATTCATGGCGACAATGATGATTTTCTTTTTTTTCCACTAGCCGCACAGGAAACCGAGTCTCTAAAAGTTCAATACACAAAGCTCCTGGATGCCTACGGATGCTTGGGTGTCCTGCAGCTCAATGCCGGCGAGAACACACTGCTCTACCTAGTCCTAGTCACTGGTTGCTTTTCCGTCGGGAAAATCGGCGACTCAGAGATCTTTAGAATCACTCAGTCGCACTTTGTGCCACTGCACTACACACTCGGCAACGAGGACCGTGTTTCGGAGGTGCGCAAGGTCCTCAACTCCGGAACATTTTATTTCTCCTGGTCTGCCGCGCAGCACGAGGCTTTGGACATCACTTTGAGTGTTCAGAGGCGATACAAATCCATCTGCACGGACAACAGATTTTTTTGGTGAGTCACACAACCCCAACTGCCACAGATCTCCGTGATAAAATTTTGTTTTTTCATGCAGGAATCGTATGTTACACATACATCTGCTCCGCTACGGAGTAAACACAAATCAATGGCTGTTGAAGGCAATGTGTGGCAGTGTAGAAATTAGAACAGTTTACGTGGGCCATCGACAGGCTAGAGCTGTAGTTATATCCAGACTGAGTTGCGAACGTGCTGGCACAAGGTAAGAATTCTTTCTCAATAAAGCTGTATCGTGATATTTTCATGAAATTATGCCCACATTTGTCACAGATTTAACGTGCGAGGAACAAATGATGACGGGCACGTGGCGAATTTCGTGGAAACCGAGCAAATCATTTATCTAGACAACGAAGTGACATCATATGTCCAGACACGGGGCTCTGTGCCACTATTTTGGGAGCAGCCGGGCATTCAGGTAGGATCGCACAAGGTGAAGATCTCCCGAGGCTTTGAGGCATCAGCACCGGCATTCGACCGGCACTTGAGCATGATCAAGCAGCGCTACGGGCAGCAGGTAATCGTAAACCTGCTGGGATCGAGTTTAATCGGGAGTAAAGAGGGCGAAGCAATGCTCAGTCAGATGTTTCAAAGTCACCACAATCTCTCGCAGCACAAGGATGTGCCGCACATAATTTTCGACTACCACCAAGAGTGCCGTGGCGGCAACACGAAGAATCTCTCGAAGCTGAAAGCTAAAGTGGACAAGTCCATGGAGTCATTTGGATTATTTTACGCGGTGGGCACGGTGGTAATGAGTGAACAAGTTGGCACAATTCGAACCAACTGTCTGGACTGTCTTGACAGGACAAATTGCGTGCAGACATTTTTTGCCCTGGAGACACTGGCGAAACAGTTGAGTCTGCTGAAGCTGTTTGAGAAGCAGCAGATGGTCTCGCGCTTCGAGGAGGTATTCCGTCAAATGTGGATCAACAACGGCAACGAAGTGAGTAAAATTTACGCGGGCACAGGCGCCATTCAGGGCAGCTCCAAGCTGATGGACGGCGCACGTTCTGCCGCGCGGACAATCCAAAACAATCTGCTAGACTCGAGCAAGCAGGAGGCCATTGACATTCTTCTGCTCGGCTCGACACTCAATACCGAGTTGGCCGACCGAGCGCGGCTGCTTCTGCCGTCAAACATGCTGCACGCACCGCCGAGCGTACTGCGGGAAATGTGCAAGCGCTATAACGAGTATGTGATGACGATAAACTTGCGAATTGGCGTGGGAACATACAACGTGAACGGTGGCAAGCATTTTCGCAGTGTTGTCTACAAAGATGTTTCGCTGGCTGACTGGTTGCTGGATGCCCCGTTGAATTCTCCATCCCTGGTGACAACTCAATCGGACGGTGTGCCTGTGGACGTGTTTGCCATTGGATTTGAGGAGATTGTCGACTTGAATGCAAGCAATATTATGGCAGCAAGCAGCGATAACGCGCGTGCCTGGGCCGAGGAGCTGCAGAAAGTCCTGTCTCGCGACACAGAGTATGTATTAGTGACGTATCAGCAGCTAGTTGGAGTGTGCCTGTATTTATTTATCCGGCCGCAACACGCGGCTCATCTACGAGACGTCGCAGTGGACTGTGTGAAAACGGGACTCGGCGGTGCAACGGGCAATAAAGGAGCTGCAGCCATTCGCTGTGTTCTCTACTCCACGTCGTTCTGCTTCGTGTGCGCACACTTTGCCGCCGGCCAGTCGCAGGTGAGTGACCGTAACGCCGATTACGCCGAGATCACGAGGAAAATGGCCTTCCCAATGGGACGCACACTCAACACGCACGACTACGTTTTCTGGTGCGGAGATTTTAATTACCGCGTGGACATGGACAAAGATGAAATGAAGGAACTGCTGCGGCACAACGAATTGGACCAGGTGCTGCAGTATGACCAGCTTCGCGTGCAACAGGAGCAGGGAAATGTTTTTAAAAACTTCCTCGAGGGGCCGATCAATTTCCCACCTACCTACAAGTACGACTTATTCTCCGACGACTACGACACGAGTGAAAAGTGCCGGCAGCCCGCGTGGACAGACAGGATCCTGTGGAAGCGACGCAAACAAATTCCCGATATCGACTCGCCCACCGATTGGAATCCCGGTCAGTTGATTTTCTACGGTCGTGCTGAACTCAAGCAGAGCGATCATCGGCCCGTTATTGGCATCATCGACGTGGATGTCCACACTGTAGAAGCGGAAAAGCGTGAGGCGGTGTTTCGCGAAGTGATCGAAGATCTCGGACCACCGGACGGCACGATAGTCGTTAAAGCGAGCGAGGAGAGCGACGATATTGATAGTGTATTTGATGACAACTTTATGCTTGCACTGCTGCAGGAGCTCTCGCACATTGGCGAAGTTATTCTCGTGCGTTTCGTCGGCGAGACCATTTGGGTGACGTTCCGTGACGGCCAGTACGCGCTGGCTGCCGCGCGAAAAGGCATGACTCAAGTGTGCGGACAGACGCTCAAGCTCTCCCTCAAGTCGCCCGACTGGGTCAAGTTGATTGAGAAGGAAATTGAGATTTGCAGCAACACAACTATACCGCAGTACGACGAGTACTCACCCACACACGCTTCCGTGCACAGATTGGAGCGGCTGGATATCGCGGAGAATTCCTCGTCAGGTCGCTCGAGTCCGAGTGAGTTTACGCGACCGCCTCGACCAGCACCGCCTGGACGTCCCACTCAGCCACCGCGCAGTCCTGCCCGAGAACGCCGACCTGTTCCGCGCGCTGGTGTCATCAGTGTCATGCCGATGCAGTTTACGTCGTCGGCCAACTCGCGCGCGGATGTGAGACAGGAAAAAGAGCGACTCTCTCCCGAATCGGCGATTTATGAGGAGATTTTGGATGAACCACCGAATTATCCTATTCCCAATCGACCTCCGCCTCCCCTGCCGCGATTGGCTGATGTCAATTGCGAGTCCAAGCCACCGCCGAGCTGTGCACCTCCGCCGCTGCCGCAACGCCAGACTCCTCTACCTCCTCCTCAACATCCTCCGCCGAGTCTGCCGCCCAATATGCCGCCTCCTGTGCCAGCAAGAACTGGTGGTGGTCCACCGATACCTACGAGAAATCTTCAGTAAATCATCTAAATTAAATTTATCGTAGACTGTGGATAGATTTAGAGTAGCTTGGGTATTTCAAGTGGCTGTCGATAGCTTCTAAAATAACTTACGTTTGGTGATAGTCACGTCACTGCTGCTGGTATACCTCAACGAAAATTATCTAAGTTATGTTATGCTTAGATTAGACTGAGTTTTGACCGATTATAAAAGCCAAAAGTAGATGAATCTCTTCACATTCCAATGAACATGGTGTTTTTAGATGCTTGCGACTTGATTTTTTTTTACTATTATATTTGTCACTGATTAAAAGAGCTTTTACGAGCTGAGATCTTTTTTTTTTTGCTCATCAACGTGTGTTTCAAATGCAAAGTATAAAGTATTGTTGACCAATTGTTGTAAGATTGTGAATATGTAGAATGTGAAGAACTGATGCCGACTTTTCTGTTGAAAATATCATAATATCCTTATTTGTGAAAATTCTTCATAATTATCCGAAAATATTTGCTAAATAAAACATGATCTTCCGAATATATTAATTGATGTTATAGCAAAGAGAGATGATAAATATTAAAATTACGTTGATGATATTATAATTGTTGTAAATATCTGTAAAACACTCACAAATGGGCAGAAATAATTTAAAAAAAATTCATTACACGCATGATGAATGAATGTGAGTATTTGATTGCCACTTGTAATAATAAACGAACAAAAATGTAATGTTTCTGTTGATTAATAAAGTTATAAAACTGCATAAATTTTAAGGATCACGCTATTATAAAGTCATTAAAAACAAAAAATCCGTCTTATTTTAAATTTCCTTAAAGTAAAATAAATTTTTTGTAAAAAAAAAAAAAAAAACAATTAAAACTCACCTACATATAAACTTATATTTATTTTTGCGAATACAATAAATCTCGTGGAGATAAGTTTAAAAATGAGTTTCACCATCGTCATATGTATCTATGTAAAAAATGGAAAATATAAATTATCTTGTACAGACGTAAAAAAAAATTTTTTTTTCGAGTATATTATTACGTAAATGATACTGAAAAAAAAAATCTACGTATCAATCTTAGTTTACCTATGACGAAAAAAAGGTCGGCAGTCATGAGAAAGATTACTGTTTGAGAGTATTAAAAATGGCTTACATATCCTCATCTTCAACTGTTACAAAATATTTTACCAAAAGTATATATATACAAAAGTTAATTTTTTTTTTTTCGTTTGTTTCATCAACACTCTTGAGTATATAAATAATATCTTTACTCAGTAAAACAAGTCTTCGAGTAACTTTCGTCGACTATTAAAAAAAAAACACCACAAAATCTCAGTTAAAATTTTTGTCACATAAACTTGTAGGTATGTATAAATGACATCTACATTATTTTTACCCATAAAAAAAAGTCTCAAGCTATAAGTTTTCATGAGACGAGTCGCAAAAAAAGGAAAAAGCTTTGGAATAGTTGGATCTTCAAATTAATAAATTTCATTATCATCATCATCAACAAATGATCGAAAGTGGAGGAAATTCAACTGAGTAATCCGCAGCTACTGAGATTATTCTTAATAATAACATCGGTGACTGCATCAAAAACAAATTGAATATTAGACGTATCTGTAGCACAAGTAAAATGTGTATAAATTTGTTTCTGATCTTTCCTCTTATTTAAATTCTCAAACTTCATTTGAATATACGAGGAGCACTCTTCATACGTATTACCGCCCTTGTACTCGGGAAAACAGATGGACAAGGGACTTCGCATGATTTTTTCCTTGAAAAGATCCTTCTTATTTAAAAATAAAATAATTGACGTATCAACAAACCACTTGCTATTGCAAATAGAGTCAAAAAGCTTCATCGATTCAATCATCCTGTTCATTTCCTCATCTTCTGCCAGCACAAGGTCATAACCACTCATTGCAACGCAAAAAATTATTGCAGTCACACCTTCAAAGCAGTGAATCCATTTTTTCCGCTCAGATCTTTGTCCACCAACGTCAAACATTCTGAAAGAAACATTATTTCTTTGTCAAACACGCAAGGGAAATTTTGCATGGCGGAAGTGCACGATTTATCAATTGTCCGTCAAAAAACTAAATAAATCAAGCTTTGTTTGGGTAGAAAAAATAATCTAAACATACTTGAAATGTAGACCTTTGAAGGAGAAATATGTTTCAACAATTCCCGTAGTCTTTACACGTGTTCTCAACACGTCTTGCTGTGTGGGAATGTAATCAGGCTGTGATATGCGATCCAGGGCGTTCAAATAGTAAGCAGCAGAGTCGTTTAATTGATACTCCCGACTGCGCGTAAAGCACAGCTGTACTCCGGCATCTTGCCATAATCTCTTCATTAATAAAACGAGTTCCCCAGTGAGCTGGCCCTCCTCCGCCGCGGAAGCTAGGGTGAAAAATTGCCGCGCGATTTCCTGTAACATTGTTAAACGTGTGCTCACTAAAGTCCTTGGCCGTAATTTTCAATCAATCATCATTCAACTTACAGCTTTGTTCGGATCCGCAAAATCGATTCTCAATTGACCCATCGCTCGAATTATCGCCATTAAACTCTGAATCGTATTGCTGTATACTACAGGCTTATACTGCACACACTCCTTCTCGCTGTATCCCGTCTCATGAATTATTTTCATTTGTTTCACTATCGTAGATTTCCCCGACTCGCCAGCACCTGAAAATCCAAAATTTTTAACACAATTCTGCATCAAAAAAATTTTTTTCTATTAGGTAACCTTTTTTTTTTTGGTATAAGTACACTTTCGATACTAAATATCGAATTGCCGTTCTTTTTTTTTTTTAAGTTAGAAAAAAAATTTCTGGTATTTATATAATTGTTGGGACATTTTATGACAGTGAATCACGTTGGAGTTAATGATTCAGCGATATGAGAAATGATTTTTTAATGGTTGAATGCGACAGAAAGACTTGGATTGTCGTAGTTAAAGCCGTCAAGTGCACGATAAATAAATCTTCAAGCCCGAAAATTGAATAAACGAGCTAGAGGACGAGTTAATAATAATCAACTTTGTTGCGTGGCTGTCAAATGAAAAAAAAAAGGAGAAAGTCGATTGTGTGAGGGAGTTATTTCGATGACTCGTGATACGAATAAAAGTGAAAACAATAGATAATTATTTGTTATAATTGGTAAATTTGATGGATCAAGAAAATCATTACCCAGCAACAGAAGCTTGACCTCGCTGGCTGCTCGCTCCCCCTCGGCTCGCAGGTCCTTGTCGATCTTCTTGGACCTCTCGGCCGCGGCTTTATCGCCTGTGGTGCTCACCGCGCACCCCATGCTCACAAAAATAAATGATAAATTTTGTAGATGCTCGTGAGCTTTTTTATATTTGCACTGACACTTGTTGCACGAACGTGGGAACCACCCGCCGTAGTTTTTCAACGGTGCTTCGCATGCACGCGCGACGCACAAACGAACGTGAAATATCACTGCCACCACACACACCAGTTACAGCTGTGTCTTGTCTGCGAGGAAAATTTGTCCGTCGACAGATCGCCACAAAAATATGTCCAGTTAAAGCCCAAATATTAATATCACACAATATTGTTTGATAGAGCCGTTATTTTGACGAGTCTAATGAACATTTGCAAACTTCACTCGCGCCGACGCGATCACCTAACCACTCAGAATGCTCCGAATCCGACGAAAATTTTAGCGGTGCACACACCTTGTCGTTGCTCGTCGTCAGTTGGCACCGACACACACAAAAATTCCTCTCAAGCATTTGATTGTGCCATTGTATGTGTGTGAAATTTTTTGTCGGCGCCGATTGGCTGACAGTCTGCGGATTGGCTGTGTCGGTACAGTAGTTTTTTACCTTACCTTTCAGTGACAGCTGTATCGATCGATCATTATTTAATAATAATGATAATAATTATTTCGATATCAAATAGTGTTCATTTTTACTTTTGTGCTTAATCATAACAAAAAACGTAATTTAATCAGTACCAAGAGTGTTAAACCAACTAGAAATCCATCAAAGTGAATTGTGGATATATAAATTAAATTTCCAATAGTAAAATACGGTAAGTTGAATAGAAAAAATGACAAATTCAGTCTGTTATGATGGCGTATAACCTAAAAAAACATTTGTTTTACAATATATTCTTAAATAATTAGATATTTATCAATAAAATCAAATTACAGAGATGCCGAAGTACTACTGCGACTACTGCGATACATATTTAACGCATGATTCACCGAGTGTACGAAAAACCCACTGTCAAGGACGCAAGCACAAGGACAATGTAAAATACTTTTATCAAAAATGGATGGAAGAACAGGCTCAGCATTTGATTGATGCCACAACAGCCGCGTTTAAAGCCGGGAAAATTGCATCGAATCCATTTGCCGCAAACAAGGGAGCGACAATTCCTCCACCGCCAAGTATAGGCCCACGACCTGGTGTGCCGCCTCAAGGAGCAATGACAATGATGCCACCACCTGGCATGCATCCTGGAGCTCCGATGGGACCGGGACACATGATGATGGGACCTCACGGACCTATGCCTCCAATGATGGGCATGCGGCCGCCTATTATGGGTCCAATGGGGCCGATGATGGGTCACATGGGTCCTATGGGACCGATGCGTCCACCGCTCAATGGTCCTCCACCTCCCATGACTGTTCCACCTCCAATGAAAACATAAATTTTCCCCGGTTTTTCGCATTAAAATATAATCCATTGATATATTTGATTTAGTAATTAATGTATTTATTAATTAACCCTCCGAAATGTACATTTATAAAATGCGCGACTTATTTCAATTAAAGTAATGGTCTTTCTTACCATTACCAACGAATTCGCGGTTAGCTGAAGGTGCTATATATCCAACATTTATATTTAATAAGCTCGGAGGATTCAGTCTTGATTGACCGCGTGGATATGGCTTATTTGATGACTGTTTTCCATTGGATTTTCTTCGTGGCGTTTTCTGCTTGGACAATCGACGTTGAGCTTTCATTCTATTGTATTTTATGATCATATCCTCCAGAGTATTCTTAGCGGAACTAGAACAATTGTTTATTGCCGAGTAGTTAGTACCAGGGCATGATGAATTAGTTGGCGCGACCAAGGGCGGTATTGAAGGTGGTGGTGGTGCTGGTGGCATACGTTCTTCTGTCTGCTCGTCACAACTGTCTACCACCTGTTCCTCATACGTGTACGCCAAGCCCTGGAATGTCGACAGACATTTTGGCAGCAGCCGTTGAATATTTTGACTCTCTTCAGTCGCTCGATGTCTTTTACCAATATTTGGGAGACTTAATACACGAGATTCCCAAAGTTTTGCTGCCGCACTAATATATGATGAATAGTGAGGTGTAAAAAGCTCCAAATCAAACCAAAGTCCTGCCATATACATGGTACTTGTGACTTTTCCGGCATCAGGTAAATTTTTCACTTGATCAAGTAAATTTTGAAATTCATCAAGTGTCTGTTTAGCCGTTGGTATCATACCATAATTATAAACTCCAGCAACAAGACGACGCTTTGAATTAACAAGTGTTGTTATTCTGTTGTCCAATTTTTTTTTCTGACCTGGCAATAAATCTTTTGTCATTTGGTTTTTTACTTCATTTTGCATCTGTACAACTTTCTTATAACGCTTCCAACCGTGTGCGTTGGTCATATTATTAAATTGATTGCATTTTCGAGCGAAATATATCAAAAAACGTTGACTATTCCAAGGTAATGGATCAGCCTCCTCAATAAGTCGTCGATCATCACTGCTCCGTGCCAGCCATTGCAGCAATAATTTGTCAATCAATTCTATACTCTCTGATGGACCTTTCAAATCAATCTCCATATCCTGTGACGGAAAATCACGGTGCATGTGAACAATCATTTTACAGGGACTGTTCAGTGGGAAATGTTTCTTCAAAAAACACGGGTATTCATTGGATACTGGCTGATAACACTCCAGTGTACTAGTTTGAATAGTTTTCGATTGCCACTTCGATGTGTCGACGTTTTTGTCAAAGTTGTGGAACGAAAAGATGTTTTTTCTCTTGGGAGTTTGCGGTGAAGATGACTGTGCTACTGGCGGTTCTGGTTGCGGTGCCGGTTGGATTTCAACAGGAATTGATGACTCCGCTACTGATTGTACTAGAGTTTCCGGTGTTGTCGATTTATAAAATGGTGCTTTGTTGTAATTTGTAACGTAGCGAGGCGTAGTGAAATGTTGAGTCCAACGATACTTATTGCAATTCGTCGAATCATGTCCACTTTTTGTACAATTACAACACCACAGTTGATTCGTCGGTTTGAGAACTTTATTAGGATTTTCAGGCACATTCACTTGTGTTCCTGAAACCTGAAACAATAAATAAGTTAATTAATTTAATTCAATCAATAAAAAATAGATTTAATATATAGAAAACAATTCTTTGGAGTATAAAAACTTTGGTTATAAAAATAAGAAAAAAATTTAATTCATTGTTTTTATATCGATTTATATATATTTGATTTGATTGATAAATCGAAGAAAAATACTTTAAACATGTTCACTAAATATGGAATCATTTAACAACTGTTTCAAATCATCTTAATCCATTTTTTTCAAGTTTTTAATCAATTTTTTTCTTCTTTCTTCACAATTGAAGAGGTTTTTTGGTTTATGGGCGTAATTTTCGGTGTATTTTCTTGAATTTTAACAGGATGTACTTCAATTTTTGGCTTGATGTCAGGAACTTCATGAGGTTGATTATTCACAGCTTTTGAGGTACTTTGTTTTCCATGATTTGATTGCTGTAATTGAAATAGAAAAAAAAAATAAATGAAAAAAACAACGGACAAAAACAAGTAATAAATTACCTTAATCACAGGTTTTTTATCACCAGCGTCCGTTGTCTTGGATGGCTTGGATAATGATCGTAGTCGTTTTTGCAATTGATAATGAATATCACCAAGTGTTGTGGCAAAATCCCATTTTGAAAATGATTCTCGATTATCAATATATTTTTTATATTTTTCCAATTTTTGAGTAAATTCCTGATTATCAATTAATCGTGATAAAATATTTTGAACTGTATAAAATTTTGTTTTACATGTTTTTGCATCCATTGATTTCAATTTTTTACACTGAATGTAATGATACCCAATTTTGTTAGATATATCTTTAATAATTTCTTCCATTTTTTTAATATCTTGTTGACACAATTTTTTACTCTCAATAATTTTAGGTGGAATATTTACTGGTAGTTTTGATTTTTCTTCGGGTTTTTCATAAGATTTTTTCTTGGCATAATGTTGAATACACTCTTTCGCCGCTGCTATTATATGCTCTGATGTATGAGGAATTAATATTTCATTGTAAAAACAAAGAATCTTTAGATAGGGCCAAGTTGGAGTTATTATAATACTTGAATGGTATTTATTTAGACATTCTATCTCAATTTTAAATCGACGAATAGTATCTTTTGAAGTTTTAACCCATAATGTATGATAAAGGCACAAAACAATCCTCCATTTGAGTGATTTTAAATCTTCACGAACTGTATTTAACGCTTCTTCTACTTCTGCGATTTCTGTATCGGTAGTAGCATTACTCAAAGTCTCTTTTATAGTATCACTCAACCGATAAATTTCGTTCAAGTGTTGGTCCATTATTTCCTGATCAGCAAGTGACCACATGGTGGACGCAAGAGCTGTTCGTTTGTTCAAATGATTTATCAGGGCAATACGATTAATAGGAACTGTTGATGCACCGACAATCCATTTTTTTTCATCATCATTCCTTGTAAACCACATAATTAATAGTTTATCTACATGCATTAAAACATCATGACAATTTGTGTGCAATAACATTTCTAACACTTCATTATGATATCCAATAATTAATTCTAGTTCAAAAATACCCTCAAATTCCGTGACAAAAGTTGGAAATATTTTTTCAGCTTGTAATCCAGTAAAATCAATACCAGGAATTTCAGCTACAACTTTTCTAATACAGTGTGTAAATGGTGGTGAAGAATTTTCATTTATAAAGTGGAACAGAATTTTTCCATTAAATAATTTCAAACTTTTTATACAGCGATTTTTTGGTTGCGGTAGTTTCTTCTCGTCACATGTTATTTCGGTAACATTCTGGATCGATTGGTCCGTTTTATCTTCCTTTTTTACCTCAATCACGGGTTGAACAGCCTCTGATGGCGTTTGATTGATTATTGCATTTTTAGTTTCTACTTGAGGCGTCGAATTGATTTCATGGCTTGTCGGAACTTCAGTTTTTACAGCAGGCTCGTCAATTGATGCAGGGATTTGAGGGGCGAATTGATCAGAAGTCACCAGTGATATATCTGATAAAATATCGTCAAGAAGAGAATCAAGGTTTTCGATGGTTTCTTCTTCTTTTACTCTTCCTCCCGTAGAAGCTGTTGGAATTTGAAGCGATGTCTGACTTTTTAAAGATTCATTTTCAGTTCTTACTTGAACTGCAACTGTTACCGGCTTAATTTCAGTGGAAATTTGAATATTTTCCCGTTTGACTGTTACTCCCGTGGGATCTATCGGAATTTCAGGGGTTCTTTGACTTTTAGGAACTTCATTCTCAGTCTTTATTTGCAATGGAACTGTTACTTGCGGAGTTTCAGTTTGATTATTGCTAATTTCAGTCGGTTTTTGTGTTATTGTTCCTACTGGAGGATCTATGGGAATTTGAGGAGCTGTTTGATTTTTAAAAATGTCATTTTCAGTCTTTACCGGCGCTAAAGTAATTGCGGGCGAAGTTTCAATTTGATTAATAGCAATTTCAAGCTTTTTCTCTGTTATTACTACTCCTGAAGGATTTACCGGAATTTGTGGAGCTGTTTGATTTTCCGAAATGTTATTTTGAGTCTTTGGTAGTGAAATAGCTACTGGTAGATTTTTAGTTTGATTGGTATCAATTTTGCGCTCTGTTTTCAATTCTCCTAAGCCTGATTCAATTTCAATAATACTTTCAATATGCGAATGTAAATCTAGATCAATGTTTGGAAGAACTACTTGAAAATTTGTGTCATTATTACTAATTGTCACATCCTCGGTTTTGATTATTGATGAAATGTCTATGGGAATGTGAATTTTGTTGCGATCATCAGAAACAACTTCCTCGTTTATTTCTGTCGCCTCATTCTGTAAAAACAAAAAATCGAAGATGCCTCTCAAATCAAAAAACGTTGAGAAAGAAAAGAAAGACGCAAGAAAACAAGAGCCATCTTCCTTTAAATTTACTTGTAATAGGTGATTTAGTATTTTTTCGTTTTAATAGCAACAGTCTAAATTCTTTGAATAACCCGTGATAGAAAAAATGTAATTAATCTTTTAACTGCCCAGTAAAATTAAGATTTATACTCCAGAGAATTGTTTTTTTTTTTTTTTTAAATAATATTAAAATAGGTATATTACCGTTTGATGATATCGCCGCCAAAGATCCGGACAGTCGTTTGATTTGTGTCCAATTCCCTTGCACGTACCGCATTTTAGTGTGCGACAATACTCGCAAGTTTTTCGATACGTAGTATATTTCGTCCCACACTACAAGAAAAAAATGAAAGAAAAAAAAAATAATTAGGCATGTTTTTCTCCAAAAGACAATAAATAAAAAATGTTAAATAAGCTGAAATTTGTGATTTAGTTGGGGTAAAATGTAGATCGAGACTCACTGTAAGGCACATTGAATCAGGACAGCGGGACTCCAAGTGCCCAGGTTTTCCACACATATGACAAGATGGTGATTTTCGTTTTTCCGGACATCGATCACGTGTATGGCCCTCTCGTTGACAAGATGCACATATTTTGCCACGACTTCTTGGCCTGCTACACTGTCGATCAATGCCCAAAATTGACCAATTGCGCGGATCATCTAAAAATTTAAGATAAATTTTTATTCCTGTAAATATCGTTAATACCTAGTAAATAAACTACCTACTTGACATTTCTTTTTGTATTTCACGAACATCCTTTGTGCTGTCTTCGTGGCAGGGCTCATTATAAAACGCTTCAATGCTTTTATCAACTGGTCGGAACAAATACTCGTTAAAAGGTACTTCTGCCGAAGCCGAAGCACTCGATTTCAACCTTTTTCGAGACTGTTCCTCATTTGCATTCAGCGGGTCCGGTTCCAAGGATTTCCTTGGACGTTTTTGCGTGCTTGGCGACTTCCCCGGGTTATTAGCAGTAACTGGATCATTTCTGGGCACCGCAAGAGCTTCAATCGGTGTTCCCTCATTGGACACATGTCTCCGAGCTGTATTCCCACTCGAATCACTCACTTTGTCAGCACTCTCAGCATCTATGTCTCCTCTAGATCCACGCGTGCCGTTTACATATGCACGTAATTCCCTAATTCCGCTAAATGCTTGCTCTGGTTGGATCGCAGTGCAATTAAGGACAATATTATTGCTTTCCACGGGATTGGAATTGGAGTGATCGTCAACTATTATCGCTGGCTCATTGGAATCGTCATTATTAACTCGTGGTGACGACTTACGGGTTTTTTTTGGTCTGCTGGTCTGCGTGGCTTCCTCTTCATCGCTGCTTGATGATTCTTCCGAGTCATTGATGTCTATTAATAGCGGTGCAGGTTTTGGAGGTACTGGGACTTCTTGAATCGAGTCATCAGAGTCTGATGAAATATCGTCCAAACTTTCTGCCATGATGAAATGAGGTTATAGGATGTGGTAAATTCTGTTTCACTCCATAAGGACTTTTGTATGCACATGCCCAGAAAGCACAAAGGAGAATCGAGGAGAGAGACGGCGGCCATTTTACATTTGATCGTCACGTGACCTTTTACAATTTCTTCCCCCTCCGATGACGAATTTTTCGACCAATCGCACGAATGATCTAGAATCACGGCGCGCTACTGTGGTGGGGACTAGTAGAACTAAAACTATTAGGTTATGTTATCCATCAGTGTTTTTTTTCACCGACCACATGAACGCAATCACTAAAAATACCGGAAAGTGAGTGAATAAAAAGTGAAAATAATCTGAAAATTGAAACTGAGATATTTAAAATTCAAGAAATTTATTTTTTCTCAGCTTTAAAGCTCGTAAAATCGCTATTTGTGCTACAAACGGAAGGATCTAACCTCAAGAATTTCGCGACAATAACAAAAAATGTTGTCGCAAGGAATTCGATTGACAATCAAAAGTTTACAGTGCCATAGACAATTTCGATTTATTAATTATCTACCGAAATGTATGACACAAACACGAAATTACGGTAGTGGGAATAAGTGGCATCATCGTAGGCCAGTTCGAGTCGTCAACGAGGAGGAGATTCTCCAGCATCATGTGCAGGCAGCAGCTGGACCATTTCAATTTATTGACGACAGCAATCCGGCAGAGTCTCAGATTGAACAGCCAAAACCATTGACACAGAAAAAAGTGAAAAGAAGAATGACTAAGAAAAAACTTCTACGGCCAACCGCGGATGACACTTTGTTGAAGCAAAATGGAGATCTCAATTTCACCGAACTCAAGGAGTGCGATAAAATCCTAACGTAAGTAATAAATAAAATATTTTCAACTCTATAAAAAAAGTTTAATATTTTGTTACACGTTGATTTTAGGATGATAATGATGTCTGTGAGGTCGAAAAAAGAGCGAAATTTAAACTGCCGAATCATTTTAGAAGGTCATCGACTAATTAATGATGCCATTGATGCCAATGCAGTACCGGAAATAATAGTTTTCAGCAGAATTCACGATGTTCAAAAGCTTCCTCTGCCAGAAAAGGGTGTAAAATTGTTCAAAGTGCCGTACAGAGCGATTCAAACGTGGTCAACACTGGTAACACCACCTGGGATCATGGGTTTTTTCAAACTCCCAGATGTAGAAAACCATCGCCCACCTGCAGACGCGTTGCCTTTGACAATTGTCTGCGATATGATTCGTGATCCCGGGAATTTGGGCTCAATTTTACGTGCAGCAGCTGCAGTTGGCTGCAAAAAAGTCATCACTACCAAAGGTAACACCTTGCTGGATAATTTTCACTTGTATAAATCAATAACTAAGATTTTTTCGCCAGGTTGTGTAGACATCTGGGACCCGAAGGTCCTGAAAACCGCTGCAGGCGCACACTTTCGCCTGCAGATTTTTGCGTCTAAGCCTTGGGAAGATCTGCCACGATTAACAAATCCAATGGCAAATTTTTTCGTTGCCGATCACGTTGGAGAACGAACTGTGGAAACGGAGCCAGAGTCGGAGACAGAGCCTGATGATGTTGCATTTAACGCGGAAAACTACAGCGAAGCGGATGATATCGAGGTGGAAAAAAATTTGGACGAAGAAAATTCAATTTACACTGCTCCAATTAAAAAATCGAGTATTCAACGCAAACGAGAAATGCAAACTGCCAATAAAATCATTGCTAATATCCCGGTAATCCCATACTATGCGACGGATTACACCTCGGATGAAACTGTCATTATTATCGGCGGTGAAACTGAAGGATTGAGTCTCGAGGCTTTGGATTTAATTGATAAACAAAATGGTATTCGTGTAAATATTCCAATGAGTAATGGATTTGACAGTCTAAATTCAGGAATGGCATTGGGAATTATAGCATTTGAAATACGAAAGCAATTTTCAACTAAACAAACAAATAATAAAAATATCTAAATTTCATCACAGGTAATTTTTTTTTTCTATTTTTACATAAAAAATAAAAAATAGATCATATAAATAATTACATAAACGTATTGCAAACTTTTGAAAATGGAATAAAAAATTAATTACTTGTTCTACATTCATCTTTATCACTTTATTACAATTAATTTTCATTGAAATGAAGTGAAAAAAAAACACTAAATTTTAATATATCGATTTCCATTATTTTTTAATTAGTTCATCTTTAAAATCTGGAGCAGCCGTAAAATATTCTCAGGGATATTTTGATATTCCAATTTTCATTTAGAGACAATCACAAATGGAACAAAGAGAAAGAAAATCAATAGAAACCTGATGAGAAGTAAATCCGTCTTTAGATTACTCCTAGAAGATATATACCAAGTGCCACATGTGGATCACAATTTTTTTCTCTTATCTGCATATCGATGAGCCGTCATCAAGGCGCTCTATTGTATTCCAGCATTAATCACATCAAGGTAACATTTATATACGCTCTAGATATCAGCATGCTTGCATAAAAAATTAATAGACCTTGTCGGAAAATAATTATTTATTTATTTTGCAATAGAAAAACAATTTTGTTTCACCAAATTTCTGACATTGGAGCATCAAGACACGACCTTGAAGTCATTACCAGAGAAAAATTTGAATATTTTCGCGCCTAAACGTTGCGCATGCGCGGCGACACGACAGTGCGCCATCTGAGTGAAAAAAAAATTTTTCTCTTGTCAATCTACATGTACGTCGAAATTTGATGTAGCAGGTGATTGAAAAGTTAGAGGACTACCCCAAGGTTGCTACAGCATGTCTTGAAATCCTGAAAAATCACGGAAAGGTAAAAGAAAATGGGTGCATAAACTTGTCATCAACTTGGCAACGCTGCTGCACTTTTTTTTCGAAGCTGTCTCGGGTGTTTTCGTGTAGACTCCCACCGTGGACCACAGCATCTTCGGGGTGGCTGCGATGGCAGCGGGGATGGAGCGAGGATCGAGGATTTCCCCACTACAATCTCATCGCGTCTTCGCCGTGTGGAACCGGTCAATACTCCTCAGTTGCTTGGCGGCGGCGCACACGCGAGCAAAAGAGATGTGACGATCCATGGAGATGTGAGTACAAGTGAGTTAGGAAGTGGTGTGTATTGGTAGCCGGCAGAAGGGGGCCACAGCTATACCAACAAGGCAACATCAGCAAATGTGAGCGCACGCTTACGAGTAGTACAGTCTCGGCGCCCGAATCTAAAGCGCATCAGGAAAAGCGCGATCGTGCCTCCTCCGCGGGGAGTAGCACCGCCGCGGCTACAGCCACAGCCCGACACTCAATTTTCACAGGGCGTGCACGACATTTTTTAAAAATTATTCATTGTCACAACGTTGAAATCTCTGTCCGCGTGTGTGTGTGTGAGTGGAAAAAACGTGCCCGCGCCGAACGTCGGTCCAGTGCAGTTATCTATTTTGTGCCATTCTGTGAAGTGAAGGATTCTTGTTCTAGGCTGTGTTGTAGAATTCAAACTAGTGAAACAGTGATTATAGAAAAAGGATTTTTAAAAACATACACAAGACGTGCAGTGTCCAAGGAGAAAACACATGCAACGCGCCGTGTTACGCACCATGTGCGTCGTCTGACGAGAGCAAACGGACTTCAACTTGATATCCAACATGCTGTCATTAGTCAGGACCATGGATTCCCGGATTTTTCTCCTGCTTCTCATCCTCGGTAAGCAATTAACTACTTAATTCTATTATTCGCAAAACCTAATAGCCCTTTAATACCCACGCTAACCCTTTTTTTAACCGTTTCGAGCGTGTTGAAACACGTCTAGCTCTGCAACGGCTCCGAAATATCATCAATTTTTACCGTTAAGAATATCTCTTTTTTTTTTGCATATTCTTGATCATTAGGGTAAATTAGGGTGATGCAAAAAACCGACTATTTTCGGTTCTTCAGGTCTTCTGTCGAAAAATCTTAGTTTATGTTTTAAGAGCCCTCTAAAAAAATCAAGTCTAAATACTCACAAGCATTGTTAGAGGTCGCTCACGAATTTTGAAACCTGCAATAATGGTGAAAATATGATTGTAAACAATTTTTTTCTTCTTTTTTTGCACCTTCTGTGACTATCAACATCAAAATGTTGTATTTGTTAACTTTTAATGTTATTATTGAGAGGTCGCTCGAAAACAATGAAATCAATGTATGTATGTAGTTGAAAACTAAAAATTCAATTGACCCTTAAAATTAATATTTTGAATTGAGACTTTGTATAGAAAAAAATTTTTCTATAAGTAATCACATTTTAACAATTTTTTTGCAGATTTCAAAATTCGTGAGATCGACCTCTAAAAATGCTTGTATCAAGTTGAATTTTTTTTTCAGAGATCTTTTAAAACATAATAAACTATGATTTTTTCATACGAGACTTGAAATACCAAAATAGTCGTTTTTTTGCGTCACCCCAGGGTATACATTTTTTTACCGTTTGGAAAGAGGATTTTTTTTTGGAGCTGAGATGAAAGTTATGTTTTTTTGAAGGATTTTTTTCTCAAGCTACTAGAAGAGTTGATTGTAGGTACATTTGAGTGACAATTTTATCCGTGTTTTTTCGTTGTTAAAGTGTAATTACGCTGTTCCATTAGTAAACAGTCTTCGGGGCCTTCGTTGGTTATTTTTTCTGTGCGCCACAATTTTCCAGAGCCCGTCAGCGCGGATATGAGTAGGAAAAAATTTTGTTTACCCAGCGTCACATCGTCCTTGGGGATTTGCTTATACGCTCTGATTCATAACAAAATCATCGTCGTGTATGCTGGCGAAAAAAGCCCGAAGCATATATTTCCTCTGCTCTCTTGGTCCGCCGTTATATCGTTACGATTGATCGGGCAAATGCGCACCTCGTGCACAACTTGTATTTTCTCGACACACGCAATATTTTCTTGAGGGGGAGGAAATTTTTTCTTCTGCAAGCTATAAGCATAGGTATATCTACCAGAGGAAGAGAGAGATTTAAAAGCGTGAATGCATGATATCAAATTATTTGTCGAATGATATTTTATTGACTTGAGCAATCGAATTGACGATGAAGTTTGACGCGAGCTGCAGATAAGCAACAATCTGTGTCGTGATATACGCGCAGACTTGATGCCATCCAGAGTGTCTGTCACGTACTCACGTGGCGCCGGGGCTAATAACGAGTTCGAGATTCACCCGTCTGACAAGAGCAAGCGGTCAAATGCGTCAAGAATTCTTTTTTTTCTCAAGCAAAATGGATACTTTTATCTGATACGGCAGTTTGTTTTTTTTGTTCGTAGTTTTAATTATGATTGCAAATACATTCGAACTAGTTTTCTCGTGGTTATAATGTGTGTGTATGAGATATAGTTAGTTGGTTTTCTTGAAATATAAGGATGAAGAATTATGTGGAAAGAAATTAAAAAAGTTTTTCTTTACTTTTTCTTTCTCTCAGCCAGACTCTAAATGTACGTGAGCTTATATATGTATAAATCTTTTTTTAAAAAATATCTCTCTCTAGAGGGAGTTTTCTAGTGGAAAAAAACTTCTTTTTATATGCACCGATTTTCCTACTGGAAAACTTTTCTTTTATGTGTATATGCATATAGAGAAGTCCGGATGTGATGATTTTAGAAAATCCACGAACTCTTTTGCTATAGGTACGTGCTCCTGCAACCTATCTGCCGGAAGTTTGTTCCCCCGGTCGATGACTTGAGTATAAAACACAAATCAATAAAATATAATTATTTTCTAAAGGTATTTACTTAGATTTAAAAAAATCAGATTATGTTATTTTTAAATTATGAAAAAGTAATATTTTCATAAAAATCTCATCTGAAAATTTTTTTCAAATGAAAAATAATTCATAAAATCATTTTTCAGGTGAAAATTTTATTTCTTGTACCATTTATTGATTTATATTCGTATATATGAAAGGTTATTTAACCATAAAAATGGTTTGAAAACATTTTTCATGATTATTTATAACTTTTAGTTGAAAAAAAAATTTTTTTTCTCATAAATACTTATACACAATGAATAGCTAAAATGCATAAATTTCCGCTGAAACGGGTTTTTTTAATATGAATATTAATTTTTTATGCCCATATAAGCTTATTTAATAATTCGATTTAATTTTTTTTTTTTTTTTGATGAAAAACAAATTTTTTTTTAATATGATAAACATTTTAATGAATTTTAGCTTTAAACTGTTGGATATATTTTTTTATTTCTAACGGTATTTAAATGAGGTTTTTATAGTTAAATATTTTTATTGATTTCTGGCGCCACTGTGGCTCACGATCTAGATCTGCTAGTCAAGAAATAATAACGCACATAAGTATACTATTAAATATTAAATATAATCGAGCCTCACTTATAATGAAAAAAAAATTTATCTACAATAAATAAATTCCTATAATCAAGAAAAAATTTTTTTTTATCCCATAAAAAAATATTTTTCAAAGGGAATGGAATAAAATGTAATTGATAAATTTTTTATTCATGAATAAGCAATTGATTGAATAATAATTTAATTATTTATATAAAATATTTAATGAAAAATTTAATATTTAAAATTGATTTTTAAGGGTGAAATATAATTTTTTACCATGAATTTATGTATTATAACAATTTCCATTTTACTTTGAGTGAAAATATAACGAAGGGAATTTCGTGACAGGGATGCGAATTAAATTTTGGACCCTTTGTCGAGATGAAAGCGTGCCTCTTTTTCTGTGTGTACATATTACAATATGAGATATTTACGGATCCTTGTCTTTTACATATACCAGAATCATTGCCACGCCCACTTGGAAATTGCAGCATTGATGACAAATCCTCGAGAAAAGTGTTCTTTTATTTAAATTCTGTGTATATAAATGTATGTGAGCACATTTCATTGAAATACACGCGCCTTATTGTGTCGTGTCCAGTTGTGTGTGCATGCACTCGGGCAATGTGGCGCCTTGTGCTCTATTTATACGGCTGGTGCTTTTGTTTTCATCGGAAGCGCCATCAAAGTCGCACATCTTTTTTCCTCACACAGCCCAAATACGAGTGCTTTCGTATAAACTCACCCTCTTTGAACTATGTACACTCTCACCGCTTAACGATTTATTTCCAATTACCCTCCTTCTCCCCCCCCCCGCCGTTTAATTGTAAATAGCTTCAACAACTGGCTTTCACATCACCTAAAATAGGAGTTTAAATGACTATTTTTAAAGTTCTTTCTATTTTTTTAACAAATAAAGAATCGAGTTTTTGTGATAAAAATTTTTTTAATCACGAAAGCGGTCATTTTGCGAATTACATAACATCGGCTTATATTTTTTAATAATATTAGAATTGTTTTTTAATTAATAATTAACTTGATTCGTCATATTTGTGTAAAAAATATACAGTACAAACTGAATAAGTATATTTTTCGCTTTCTAGTCGATTGTTTATTTATGTAGTGATTAAACTATGAACTTTAGGGTAAAAAACATGGAGATATTTTTTGTAGATTATACAATTTCGCATCTTTTTTATTTGAAACTTTTTTCCATCAGGCTTACCGTTTTAGAATTATTGTAACTTTTTTGACGTCACTATTTATAAGTACTTATACTTAATGTTCACTTGAAAAAACAAATTAAATAAACAGTTACTCCATCAGCCGTTGGATTATCGACACTAAAGAGTTAATGTTTTTTTAAAGGAAAGTTTCCTTATGGTATAAAAAATTGTTTATTGTGTTTGCGCACTGTATAAGTCTCTTAAAAGCCGATTAATACTTATTAATTCTATTTATTCATCGCGTAAAAACACCAAAAAAAAAATTATAAATCACTCCAAAAAAAAATTAATTAAAACGCTCCATCATAATGAAGATTGAATAATTAAATGTTATAAAAAAAAATTTTAGAAATTTCAAATTTTAATATATTTCGTCGATTAGTAAATCCTATTTCTGTTCAATCAATATTTTAAGGTCAAAGTGAGAACCAGGCTCGAAATTGAAATTACAAATTCCATTTTTATGAGGTAAACTGTGTAAAAATGTCAAAAAAAAAATTTACAGCCATAATTGACGTCGCATGAAACTGCGAGTGGAATCAAATTTTTTTTATTATCAATTTAAAAAATTATAAATTATCATTAGAGCACTTTCTATATACATATCTGACATTAACACATATTTCAAGTGATATGTACGCAGTTGCCTCGACCGGAAATGGCCCATACTCAGAGGCGTTTCCCGAGTTTCTCACAGTTGAGACACACGATAAGATACAGAGAAAATTATTCGTTGAGCGTATATATATATTTCTGTGCCTGGCGCACGTCCACAATTGAGGGGGCACAGATCGAGAGGTCGAGACGATAAATTTTTTCCTTAGAATCGGAACTCGGATGTTGTGTGTGTGTGTGTGCCCGCATATTCGGGTGGTAGTAGCACTTTTGCTCAGGGGCAACTTAACGAATTTATTGTTTGGTTAAATCCACGCACTGACATTTAGATATTCCATCTATTGTCCCACTTGACTTTAACTTATTGCAGTTTTAAATTTACGTGCAACCAAAAACGAAAAAAAAAAAAAAAAAATTGCTCGCTGAAACATGCACTTGAGAATTTTTTTTCCGAGTCAACGATCTTTTTTTTTCTCTTTCCGTGATTAATCTTATCATGAAGATTATGAGAGTGTGTCAATGATGCACGTTGCTGTTAAAAGAGTCTTGGGGGCCGAAAAGAATTTTTTTTATTTATTCTTATCTTGAGATTCTTTCTATGCCACTGAAACGGAACCCGGGCCTTTTGTGCAGGCGCCACATCAGCCTCTACTCGGATTTACGCAACGTGCATCAGAGGGCCCCGTTGGACGTGACGGCCCACGGGGGGGACCAGATGGCAAAGCCGCATGTACAACTGTGTGTGTGTGATGCAAGTGAGAGCCTGAGCATGAGAATTATAAAGGGAGAATAAAATATTTCTCTTTTTATATTGTGCGTCTAAAGTATGTATGTATAGTTTCTTTCTTCTTTTTTTTGCCTCCCCGCTGGGTCACGGTGAATTTGTACAGTCTGTGACATCCCCAATGTCATATATATTATAGACACACTCCTTTCTAACTATAAAAGCACCCCATCCACGTACCTCCCCCTTGGATTTTCGAGGGTAAACCACACAGAGTGAAGTGGAAGCGTGTCCCACAACATCATCGTGTACAGTATCACAAAATCGACTTATATTTTTCGATGGGGGATAAATTACCCACCCTCTCTTGTTCGTTTAGAATATTTTTAATCGATAACTTGACTGCGATGGTACAGAATACTAGTACCTACACTGTAGAAAAAAATGTTTAAATGAGGTTAATTCATATTTTATCCGATAAATTTATAAAAAAAATTATTTTCTGCAAAGATAATATTTTTGTTAAATTGTAGAATATTAAAAGAAAGATTTTCATATTTTTTTTTGCTGATAAAAAATTTTTTCAATGAAGAAAAAATGAAAAATTTGATTTTTTTAAAGAAATTGTTGATGTAGAAAGATTGAAATTTAATTTAAAAATTGAGTCAGATTTGGTTGATGTACGAAATATAGGAAATTTTGAATTGGTGTCATTGGACATGTGTGTGATGATGGGTATCGGATATTTCAGATTTAGATGGCTGCACACGCAGAGAATGCCCACTCGGCCATATATAAGTCAAATTTTATTTCACGCTGTTTACACGTGTTAATATCCCGATAACGTAGCATTTATTTGACCATTAAAAATCGCCATTCAATCGGTCCGTATGTGATTGCATTGCGCCGATTTTCAGTCGATGCACGGGTATTGGTATTTTAATTTTTTTCCTTCGAAATGAAGAATTCTAGGCTGTTTTATTCACATTTAAAAATCGAATTCCTTCTATTGGAAATTCTATGCAACAAATTCTACACTTGATGCTATTTTATTTATATTTTGAGTAAAAATAAAAATAAAAGTGTTGAAATAGTTGGATAGATGTGGATATAATTACTTTCAATTATTAAAATGGGTACATTGTGCTAAAGGAGCAAGTTTATCCGAGTTGAATCATCGATTTTTAATTAGTATAATTTTGAGTAAACTAATTGTCATTGAAATTTACAACAGAGTTGAAAATTTCCGATGTCATTAAAAGCGGAAATTCAATTTCCTCTGCAATGCTACATCTAACTATAAAACTCAATTTAACATGTATATATATTTTTTGAAATAGAAAATATTTGCTCGTAAAATTATCGCATTTTTCAATTACACAATTTATAAAAGCAAAAAAAAAAAAAATTTTATATCGTCATAAAATTTTTCTATATTCTAAATAATTATTTCATTGTCAGATGTCACTTTAAAGTCGATAATTTAATACTCTACAGATTTTATTATACAATTTTTTTCAAATGAAAAAACAATTACAGACATAAAATCAGATATAAGACATTTTTTCGGTAGTAAAAATAGGATAACTTTTGAATTATTGATTTTGGAAAAAAAAAGTTTCAAGTAAAAAAATTAGGAAATTTAATTTACAAATAAAAAGATCTCTACAATATTTTTTGTAAAATTAACGGTTTATGAGATAAATAATTAAACATTTCTTTAAGACGACAAAATTAATGTAAAAAATTCGAGACAATTCTTCTTAAATTGGTAAAAAATATCTTTACGTTAAAAATTTTATTTACCTATCTGTCGGTTAATTTAAGAGAACATTTTATAGCTGGAAAAAAAAATTAATAAGTACTCAGAAAATAGAAGAAATGACATAAAACGATATCATTCGATAAAAACGATCCACATCATTCATTGAAATCAACCTTAAATAATACTTATTTGCAATCTTGCATCATCATCTTTATGCTATTAATTTAAATTAAATTATTGATAAATTACTCTCTTACAATCTTGTGTCAGATAATCAATTAACCAATTGATCGCACACATTAATTGACGGATCATTCGATTATAGATTATATTTATTCTTCTCGACTTTTATTCTCATTCGAAAGACTACTATACTCCCTGTCATATCTCGTCATATATCCCTTTCATCCCTCGTATTAGCAGTCCGATTCTGGCACGAAAAATACTCTCAAATCAATTTTTCGTGACGGAAGAAAATTTATTTGACTTTTCCTCTCTTCAACTTATATTTGATCACGATAAAAAAATTTTTTTTCTACTTTTTCCTTCACATATATGTATATATCGAATGTATATATACATTGCGAGATTTTATCTGAAAGAAAAACTTTCATTTCATCGATTCAGAGGCGCACGCGTCCGTGTTTCAACTGCGGATCGCGCGCGAGAGATTTTCTATCTCGATGATTAGATGCTGATCCCCATGCAGGAAAAAAAGTCTCGTGTGCACGTATATTTAACATTAAAGAGCTTGAGCGAAAGAGCTTAACGAGTGCATTTTTCCGCCTCTCGGTATGTCCGAGGGATTTGGAAATAAAAAAAAATTCGTTAGGGTGCTGCAACGGGTGCTGCACAAAATGGACCAACTGTGTGGTCGTTGTGTGTGTGTGTGTGTGTGTGTGTGTGTGTGTGTGTGTGTGTGTGTGTGTGTGTGTGTGTGTGTGTGTGTGTGTGTGTGTGTGTGTGTGT